>PVKP010007711.1:0-75913 GCA_004027715.1 Plecturocebus donacophilus | reverse complement strand
AAAAAAAAAAAAAAAAAAAAAAAAAAAAAAAAAAAAAAAAAAAAAAAAAAAAAAAAAAAAACCCACAGAAGCTGCAATTTTCGTCTCTAATAAAACAGACTTTAAAGCAACAAAGACCATAAGAAACAAAGAGGGACATTACATGGTGGTGAAAGGATCAATGCAACAAGAAGAGCTAATGATCCTAAATATATACGCACCCATTACAGGAGCACCCAGATACATAAGGCAAGTTGTTAATGACTTACAAAGAGACTTAGACTCCCACACAATAATAGTGGAAGACTTGAACATTGCACTGTCAATATTAGACAGATCAACGAGACAGAAAATTAACAAGGATATCCAGGACTTGAACTCAGACCTGGAACAAGTAAACTTAACAAATATTTACAGAACTCTCCACCCCAAATCCACAAAACATACATTTTTCTCAGTATCACATTACACCTATTTTAAAAGTGACCACATAATTGGAAGTAAATCACTCCTCAGCAATTGCATAGGATCTCACAGGTTTAAATAAAATATTGGTTGGCTGCTTGTTTGTTATTTCCATCCCTTATTCCTTCCTGTCTCCATTGTTAAGCACAATTATTGGCATAAAAGAGGTTTTCAATACCCATTTTTAGACTGCATTCTAGCCTGGGCAATAGAACAAGAATCCCATTCTCTCTCCCTCTTTCTCTTCCTCTTTCTTTCTCTCTTTCATTCTTTTTTTCTTTCTTTCTTTCACTCTTTCTTTCTTCTTTTCTCTCTTTTTCTTTCTTTCAAAAAAAAGTAGGGCAGAAAAATTGCTTGGTGAATTAATGGTTAAAATGCTGCAAATTTTATGCAAATTCTACTCTCAGAAATCAAGGAATCTCAACAAACTCTAAACAAAAATAACTCTGGCCAAGATAGCTTGATTCGAAGCAGCTATAGTCTATGGCTCTCACGAAGAGGAAAGAAAATAGCAAGTGAATTCTGTATCTTCAACTGACGTATCGAGGTTCTTGCATTGGGACTCATTACTGGCTAGTCGGACAGCTTGACCCACGGAGAGGGAGGAAAAGCAGAGTGGGAGGATATCCCACCTGGGAGTGGCACAGAGCCCAGGTTGCTCCCATCCCCAGCCAAAGGAGGTGGTGGGTGATTGTGTGACCCCATCTGGGAAACCACACTTAGCACATGGATCTTTTCAACATGCAGGTAAGGCGATTCCCCTCGTGGGCCCACACCATCAGGGTCTTGGGTCCAAAGCACAGAGCTGTGCAGTCTCAGCGGAGCAGCCACTTGGGCACACACAGAGACCCTGGAATTGTTTTGCATACTCTGGCCCCAGGAATTCTGGCAAGGTGGCAGATCCATCTGTGCATTCCCCTGGGAAGGGGGCTGAATCCCAGGAGCCTAGTGGTGTCATTCTATGGGTGCCACTCTCACAGCACCTCAACAGTTAAGAACAACTGGCTTGGAATGCCAGACAGCCAGTGACAGCAGGCTGAAGACTGAGATGGACCAAGTTCTCAGAGGGAGAGGTGGCCACCATCTCTGTGGTTTGAGTCAGCCGTTCTAGCCCACCAACTCTGGGGATTCCATGTTGTCTGGACTGGGAGGAGTTCCCCACAAAGCAACACAGCTGCTGCGCCAGATCATGGCCAGACTGCTTCTTTAAGTGGGACCCTGATTCATCCCTCCTCACTGGGTAAGACCTCCCTGCGGAAATTTCAGTAACACCAGCCAGAGTTATACCACAGAATTCTGATCTCTCCCTGGGATGGAGCCCCTGGAGGGGAGGGGTTGCCACCATTTCTGAGCTTCGGCCAACTTAATATTTCTATCCTCCTAGCTCTGGAGAGTCTAGGAGGTCTAGACAAGACTGGAAAGAGGAAGAAATGTGCTTTGTCTGCAAGTTGTCTTGGCAAATGCTAACTAACTCAGCTTGGTCCAGAACCTTGGCCCGGGACCAATCAGGAGCTGAAGTAATGATTCATAGAGGCTGCTCAGCTTGGTCCATGACCTATTAGAAGCTGAAATGGAAGCTTGACACAGGACTAATCAGGGGCTGAAATGATGATTCATAGAAGCCAGACTTATAGTCCTAATAAAGGAAAGTAGAGTGTCCACTGGAACCCACTGGATCCCACTGTGCCCAAGCTCATAAAAGGAGAAGAAACATATCCTGGAAGGTCACTGACAATACGAAGGACAAAGGCATTTTCTATGGCAAGGCTTGTTCCGTATCTGAGTGAGCTGGAGGTTTGTGCAAGTTTTTATCCAAATGGACCGGAGGTTTTTTCGATCTGTGCAACCGTGGACATGTCTCCAGGCACAGCATCCTGTGCTAGTTCCCTTATCTGTGCCTGCAGCTTGAATTTTTTTCCCAGGCTACTTTTTATGTTATGTGGGGAAGAGGCACTAACCCATGGGCTGGGGGCTCTTTGGGACCCTTCCCTTTTAATCAACCAAAGCAAGCTACCTAACTCATTTCATTCCCACCTCAGGAGTGGAGATGCTCACTTCTTTTATGGAGAATCGGCATTGATCTTTCTGGTTACTTCCTGCTGGAGAGGGGAGTTGTGTAGAGAACAGCAGCTAGGATTCCTTTTGAGGTTGTTTTAAGGGTCCTCAGAAGAAAGGTGCATTCATGCATGGTTCCATTTGCATCACCCTTTGGAGCTTGACAGCCTCTATGTGAAAAGAAACAATTTGGGTTATTAGAGGACATATATTAAAATGAGACAAAACAGGTAAGGACAGCTTAAAAATCTTGAGGCTGCTGCCATATTTTGATAACTAGTGGCTAGAGTTATACTTGCTAAGGCTTGAGTGTATGGGGCTTAGCTCTGGTTAGCTTTCTTAATTTTATTCTTCCAAAGAGACTTTTGGGTTATGGGAACCCTATTTATTTCTATTACCCAGCAAGATCTGCGGAATAATTGCTTAGAGTAGAATATTGATCCAGATTTTTACATTACCCATCTCTTTCAGTCTCCACGGAGCCATAGCTGGAGATTGCTGGTTGGCTCACACAAATAAGCTTGATTATTTTAAAATGTAGTCAAAAAGTTAAAAATAATAAAACTGGAAGTTAATGATAAGTGTATGAAAAGTTTTAAAACATAATTTCTCTCTCTCCCGTCCTCATTTTTGTTAAAAACAACTTATGATAGGACTGTGTAGACAGGTATGAGGCCTGTTTTCTCAAGGGGGTTTTACTGGCTCTGCAAGTCAAGGTTGATTGCTTAAAGGGAAGCACACCTTTCTAGTTAAAGCCTTGGGAAAATAACCAGCTTTTCCAATTGTGTTTTGTTGCAAAAGAAAATGGATTCTTGCTGCACTGATGCAAACAACTATATTGTTGTAATTCAAGAACACTTACAACTAGTTTCCAAATTATGGAGAAACTAGGCAGAGAAAAACAAACATGTTTCGAATCTTGATCAGAGGAGTATAACTTCCCCAGTTGTTAAAAGCATTTAAGAGTGTCCTTGACTCTGAAACATAAAATAAGGATCAGCAATGTTCCAAGCAACGGTGAAAAACTTGCTTCTGTTTTTTATTAGTTTAGTCCATTTCATGAACACATGTTCTGCTTGATATTCATAAACATTTTAGCTTTTCATGAGTTCTGTACATTTTTCTGTTATGAGAAACCTGTATTTGAGAGAACCTGTTAAAATTCCACAGTTCGATTATAAACTATCTTTTGAAGAGAATTAAAACAAGACAATGATTGTCTGTAAATGACAAAATGTCCAATTAGGATACAGTCAGAAACACAATTGACAAAGAAATTTGGTTATTTTTGTGGTTTACAATAACCCAGCATAGTAACCTTAATTGTGATTGATAGCACATATTTATACATTAGAATCTTTGACATCCCATATAGTTTTGGAACATATGTTAATATTAGTCATTAAAATATTACCTGAAGAATATTAGATATCACATTGGCAATCCCATATACCAAAACATGTTAAATAACCTTGTTTACATCTCTTCTGGATATTCCAGGGGCCTTCTGCAGCACACAAAAGCTAGGCATCAAGTACTACAGCCTGGAAACTGAAATTTGATTTTTGAAAGTCTGTTGCATATGTTGGAGGTTTAAAACACTTGGTATCATTAAACTGAATTTTAAGTTACCGTAAGTCATTTGTTTTGCCAAAATGATGACTTAAGAATTTGAAAAAGCAAAAATTTTCATTAGCCCTTATTATTGCATGAAAATCCTGCTGAAGAGAGAGAAAGCTAAATTTCACCCTTGCATTAGTTTACTATTCATGTTATCCTCACTTTTAATGAAACTTTATATACAATTCTATTTAATCTTAACCAGTTTGATGATGAGGCAAGATTTTTCACAAACCTTTTGTAACCCTTTTGAATTAAGTCAGTATGTTCACACACAGAAGTTGTTTTGCAAGATAAATTTATACAGTTTTTTCACAATTTGGTAAAACTTTCTTTATTTTATCTAATTTAAGACAATTATTTATCTCTAAGCAAAAGGTACATTTCCATGCCTTTTTATAATCTTTTACTATAAACACATTTTACTGTTGTTGGATACCTTGCAAGTAAATTTATTTCCAGTAGTTTTAATTACATATAATAATGGTAATTCTTAGCAATTTTTCACTTGATTGTAAAACCTGGTAAGTTGTTTTAATTATTTTCTAGGTGTAGACAAAGTTTGACTCCTTCCAGCATAGTTAGTGGCATGGATACTTCTCTGTGTCCCCCTTTTATGTTCTTCCAAGGAGTCCCAGGCCACCAGAAGTTATTCTAGGGCCTTTTATGTGTGCACACTAAGAGTGGCAAGACAGTGGAGAAAAGTCATTCAAATGACTGAGAAAGAAACCTCTTCCAGAAAAAACAAGATTTGGAAGAGAAATACATACAGGACTTTTAAATATACTCATAGTTTGGATATCCACTTTTGGTTAAGCTGAGCACGTGTTGAGAAAATTCTTTTTCATTAACTAAAACTTTACAAAGAAGATAAACAGTGATTCTTATCATTTATTTTACCAGTTTGCACCACTACCTGTTCTCAATCATGTTCAAGTTCTCTAGTTTACTCTGGGAAAAATTGGCTGGGTTCAGGCAAGGGCAGGTTTTTGTTTTTTGGGTTTTGTTTTTTTTCCGCTGGACTGCAGATCCCTCTAGCAACAAAGCGTGACATTTGAGGAGGCAATTGTTTGTTAGCCAGAGACTTCCCTTAGAGGACAGCAGCCCTGCTATACTATGTTGGATGCAAACAGGTAACTTATTCCCCATGGTTAAGCCACTGGCTGTTGAGCTAGACGTCAAGCCTCAGCCAAAACTCTCAGGGCTATTTCCTTCCTTTCTGATACATAGAGATTAAATTCCTTCCCTATGGGAATACTGAAGGCTTATGCTTTAAGTAAAGCTTGCTTTAGCTGGTTTAAGGCTTTTATGTTTTAGTTTCCCAAGTTAGGGGGTGAGTTCTAGCTGCTTAAGCTTCTTTTCTGAGATATTATAAAGGATGAGCTATTTCACCATACCCAGGCACCCACAGTCTGCAAAATTCAGTAATGCCCAAGAATCCCCTTAACTGTTAAAATGGGCTTAATCCTTTCCTCATCTGATCTCTTTATTCCTTTTCACCAGACTAGACCTAGGTGCTTTACTGAACTTTGACAGAACTTAGCTTTAGAATTTGAGATCCTATATTCCCTTTCTGCTAAGTAATTGAGGAGAGCATTAGTAGCTTCCTGAGATCCCCTCAGTTGGGGTACAGAGGAGAATATTATTTACATATTGCAAAGTTTTAACTTGAGGATGAGAGAACTAGTAATATCTTTACATAGAACCTGTTTCAGGAACTTCCTTCTAATATCAAGGGCTTCCTGAGTAATGAAATTTTTTTTTATTTTTTATTGAATTGGGAGACAACGTTGTGTTTCACTAAATCTCTTTTCAGCCTTTCCAAAAAGGCAGGGGAATTTTCATCTGGTTTCTGGTTCAACAAAAACAGTTTAGAGTAACTAAGATGTTTGGTTCTAGTTCTTTGCAAGCCTTTTAAAATAGAAATCAGAAAGTGTTTTCTACTTATCTATGTGATTACTAGGGGTCTCATTAGGGTTTTCAAGGGGCACTGTTTCTCTTTCTGTTGGGAATGGGGATTCTGTCTCTTTCACACCTTCTTTTATTTTAGACTTCTTCCATTAAGACTTTCAGATTGGCTATAGAAGATACGCTGTTTATCTCCTAATGTTTTTGCTGCCTGTGAGGCTGCTTGCTTTTCTGCGACAGTTAGGGTTTGGCTTAAAAGTAGCATAGCATCTCTCCATGTTAGATTAAACACTTGGGTTACATTTTGAAAAGCTTCTTTATATTTATCAGGATCATTAGAAAATTTGCCTAGGTCCCCACAAGGCCCTGCAATGTGAAGGGAATTTGAATCCTAGTAACACCATGCCCATCAGGCATTTCCCACAGGGGCAAAAGCAAAGTTGGCAATTTCTTGAGTGGCACAACCAGAGGAGCTAATGATTTGCCTCTTGGGAGCGGCTAATAAGTGGGGCAGGCAGGGAACCTAGAAGTTGCATTTTAGGGTTCTTCAATGGTTTGTCTCTCTGACTTTGGGTAATCACCCTTTGTAGGCTTGCCTGATATGGCTGCCAAAGGGGCGGTTAACTATACAATGCGTATAAAGATTTGAGTTTTCTCAAAAAAAAAAAAAAAAAAAAAAAGGCTGTATGTAGGGAACCTTGGACCACTTGCCTTCCTACTTACAGAAAAGATTTAGTTGTTCAATAGTATAGAAATCAAGACTTCTCTCAGAAAGCCAGGTTTGTACATCCCCAAGACGATAACAAGGCCATACCCCTGAGCAATAGAATATAAGTCGTTTTCTTTTCAGAGTGTTAGGGTCAAAGGGGTTCCAGTGATTTAAAACACACTCAAGGGGAGTACTAACTGCAGATGGTGTGTTATCATCTAGAAGGAGAGGGGGAGACAGGGCGTCCCTTATTCCCTTTCCTCCCACTTGTGTGACCTAGGGTGTAGGGAAAAAGAGAAAGAGTTTCCCATTCTCCTCCTCCCACTCTCCTCTGGGCCCCAGTGACTGTCGTTAAGTGCCTCCCCATGGATACAAGTGTGACCTGTTATCCATGGTCCTAGAAAAGCTAGTCAGCAGGATTTATTCACACTTAGCTGCTCAAAACCTTAGCCCTCTGTCCTGCTGGATTCCTGGACCCACCGAGCTTAGAAGGCTCCCAAGGTACCCCAGAGGCTTGGGAGAGATTATGTAGTAGTTGGACCTGGGCAAGACTTTTTAATGGAAGAAGTGTGCTAACACCATTTCTGCATTCCCTTGCCATGACACTAGCAAAAAAAAAAAAAAAAAAAAAAATCAAAATCCCAAAGAATGAGACTGAATAACTACTAAATGTAAACTTTGCTTTCTGTTTAAATTCCAATGTCATTGAATGCAAAACAGGTGCCTGGAAGAGTGTAAAAACTGAATGGCTGCCCCTCCTTTGATGGGAACAGTATTGAAACCAAGATCTGTCTTATCAAAATGTCTTCCTCCTGACTGTTGAAAGTAGAGTTTTTCTGTCCACAAATAGGACATGGGGTCTGATCACTGATAGAAGACAAAAATGGAAAAGAATTGGGAGACTAGAGGTTTGGGACAGAGAGCTGTCATGTCTCCCCACGGAGAAAAATCCCATTTCACTAGGTGGCACTGTAGGTTAGAAATGTTAGGTAAATACTGACTTCAAATTCTTTTCAGGCAAAAATTAGAAAGAGAGTTTTGGGGTTTGATGATAGGCTGTCCCTATAGCATGCCTCCCAGCATGAGAAAATTAACTTGTTTCATAAAAGAGAACTGTTTAAATTTATTGGAAAATGCTGAACTCTTATACGAAGGAAATAACAATCCAAATGGAGAGGAGGATATTCACTCGGGATGAAGTATCTTCTGATATGGTACTATAAATGTCCATCATTGAGGGATAAAAGGGACCTTACTAGATAAATACTTCAACTGAAATCTTGAATTCCCCGTTTCTAGGAAATCACAAAAACAACTCATTGAATTACATTCCTGATTACTAAGAAACCAACTGACTCTACCCAGCAAGAATGTATTTGTAGGTTGCAAAAACACCTGCAACATTGTATGAGGAAAAAGGGATAGGAGACATGATAGCTGCAAAAGGAAAGAAGGAAAATGGGACAGGAAAAGAAAGACTGGAAGTCCTTGTGCCGACACCCTGACAGGCTGTCAAGAACGGGAGTTAGTCTAAGGGTCTTCAGATAACACTGGGGTGTAGCCCCAGCCAGGAATCTTCAGTTGCCCTAGAATCTTCTTCCAATCCCACATGACAACTTAGGCCTTCCATGAAAGGAAACTAGATTGGAATAGACAAGAAGTCTCAGAAGTGAAAGTAAAGAGTTAACATTAAAGGTCCACTCTTGTTCATCCTTCTGATAAATTCTCTTCTTCCCGGCCAATATACAAAGACGTAATCTTTTGTTGTCTGAGATAATGCCTGGAGTTCTTTGTCCTAACTCCAAGACAATTAAGAAGAGTGGACACAAAGGTAATGTTAGAGTGAAAGTTTAATAAGTGAAAGAAGAAAAGCTCTCTGCCAGTACAGAGGAAGTTTCAAATGAGAATACTCACTGTGAGGCTGGGGTCAAGGGTTTTTTGGACTAGGAAGAGAAAAAAATGTGCTTAGTCTGTGGGCTGCCTTGGCAAATGCATGACTGAGCTTGGCCTGGGACCTTGGCCCCGGACCAATCAGGAGGTGATAATTCATAGAAGCTTGATTAATAGTCTTAATAAAGGAAAGTAAAGCGCCCACCAGAACACACTGGAGCCCACTGTGCCCATGCTTGCAAAAGGAGAAGAAACTTTTCCGGGGAGTCCACTGACTAAACAAAAGACAAAGGCATTTCTATACCAGGCCTTGTTCTCTTATCTGAATTAACTGGATATTTGTACAAGTTTTTATCCAAATGGGCTAAAGATTTTTTCTATATTCAGCCATGGACATGTCTCCAGGCACAATACCCTGTGCTAGTTTCCTTATCTGTGCTTGCAGCTTGAATTTTTTCCCAGGCTGCTTTTTATGTTATGTAGGAATGAGACACTGATTAATGGACCATGGGCTCTCCAGGACCCTTCCCTTGTTATCTACCTGAGACAAGCTGTCTAACTCCTTTCAGTGGGAGATTTTAATACTCCACTGACATTGGATAGATCATCAAGATAAAAAATTAACAAGGATTTTCAGAATTTGAACTCAGCTCTGGATCACCTGGACCTAATAGGTATCCACAGAACTCTCCACTCAAAACCAACAGAATATACATTCTTCTCATTGCCACATGACACTTACTCTAAAATTGATCATATAATTTGGAGTAAAACACTCCTCAGCAAAGGCAAAAGAACAAAAATCATAACAGTGTCTCAGACCACAGCACAATCAAATTAGAACTCATGATGAAGAAACACAATGAAAACTACACAACTACGTGGATATTGAACAGCCTGCTCCTTAATGACTACTGGGTAAATAATGAAATTAAGGCAGAAATCAAGAAGTTATTTGAAAGTAATGAGAACAAAGAGAAAATGCACCAGAATCTTTGGAACACAACTAAAGCAGTGTTAAGAGGGAAATTTATAGCACTAAATGCTCACATCAAAATACTACAAAGATCTCAAGTTGACAACCTAACATTCACAAAAGAACCAGAGAACCAAGAGCGAACAAACGCCAAATCAAGGAGAAGAAAAATAACTAAAATCAAAGCATAACTGAAGGTAATAGAGACACTAAAAACCCTTCAAAAAATCAACAAATCTGGGAGCTGTTTTTTTTTGAAAGTAAAATAAAATAAAATAGATAGACCCCTGGCTAGATTAATAAAGAAGAAAAGAGAGAAGAATCAAATAGACACGATCAGAAATAATAAGAGGGATATTACCACTGACACCACAAAAACACAACCAATCATCAGAGAATACTATAAATACATCTATGCAAACAAACTAGAAAGTCTAAGGAGAAACTGATACATTCCTAGACACATATACCCTCTCAAGACAGAAGTAGGATGAAATTGAATCTCTGAATAACAATAACAAGTTCTGAAGTTGAGGCAGTAATAAACAACCTACTAACCAAAAAACAAAGCTCGAGACCAGACAAATTTACAGTTGAATTCTTTGAGAAGCACAAAGAAGAGCTGGTACCATTTCTACTGAAAGTATTTTAAACAATTAAAAAAGAGGGACTCATCCCTAACTCATTTTATGAGGCCAGAATCATTCTGATACCAAAACCTGGCAAAGATAAAACGAAAAAGGAAAGCTTACACCAATATCCTTAATGAACATTGATGGAAAAATCCTCAATAAAATACTGGCAAACCAAGTCCAGCAGTGCATCAAAAAGTTTACCTACCATGATCAAGTTGGCTTCATCCTCAGGATGCAAGGATGGTTCTACATACGCAAATCAATAAATCTCATTTGTCACATAAACAGATCTAAGGACAAAATCCACATGACTATCTCAATAAACACAGAAAAGTCCTTTGATAAAATTCAATATCCTTCATGTTAAAATCTCTCAAAACTAGGCATTGAAGAAACTTATCTCAAAACAATAAGAGCCATATATGAGAAACCTACAACCAATATTATACTGAATGGGCAAAATCTGGAAGCATTCCTCTTGAAAAAAAGGCATAAGAGAAGTATGTCCTCTCTCACCACTTCTATTCAACAAATTATTGGAAGTTCTGGCTGAGGCAATCAGGCAAGAGAAAAAGACAAAGGACATTCAAATAGGAAGCAAGGAAGTCAAATTATCTTTATTTGCAGGTGACAATCCTATGTCATAATCCTATCTTTGTCTAGAAAACTCCATTGTCTCAGCACAAAAGTTTCTAAATTTGATCATCAAAGTCATCAAAGTCTCAGGATATGGAATCAATGTGCAAAAATCACTAGCATTCCTGTACACCAACAACAGGCAAGCAGACAGCCAAATCATGAATTAATTCCCATCCACAATTACTAGAAATAGAATAAAATATCTAGTAATACAGCTAACAAGGGAAGCAAAGGACCTCTTCAAGGAGAACTGCAAACCACTGTTCAAGGAAATCAGAGAGGACATGAATAAATGGAAAAACATTCTATGCTCATGGATAAGAAGAATCAATATCATAAAAATGGCCATAGTGCACAAAGTAATTTATAGATTCAATGTTATTCCCATTAAACTACCATGAACATTTTTCACAGAATGAGAGAAAACTATTTTAAAATTCATATGGAATCGAAAAAAAAAAAAAAAAAACCAGAGCCCATATAGCCAGAATAATTCTAAGCAAAAAGAACAAAGCTGGAAGCATTGTGTTACCTGACTTTAAATTGTACTACAATGCTACATTAAACAAAACAGCATGGTACTAGTACAAAAACAGACACATACACCAATGGAGAAGAATAGAGAACTCAGAAATAAGACCACACATCTACAACCATCTGATCGTTGACAAACCTGACAAAAACAAGCAATGGGGAAACGATTCCCTATCTAATAATGGTGCTCAGAGAACTGGCTAGCCATGTGCCAAAAATTGAAACTGGACCTTTCCTTACACTTTATTAAAAAAATTTTCTCAAGATGGATTAAAGACTTAAACATATAATACCAAACTATAAAACTCCTAGAAGAAATTCAAGGCAGTACCATGTAGGACATAGGCACCAGTCAAGATTTCATAATGAAAATGTCAAAAATAATTGCAACAAAAGCAAAAATTGACCAATTGGATCTAATCAAACTAAAGAGCTTCTGCACAGCAAAGAAACTATTATCAGAATGAACAGACAACCTACAGAATGGTAAAAAAATTTTGCAATCTATCCATCAGGCAAAGGGCTCATATTCAGAGTCTACAAGTAACTTAAACAAATTTACAATAAAAAACATACATCTCCATTTAAAAATAGGCAAGGACATGAACAGACACTTCTCAAAAGAAGCCATTTATGTGACCAACAAACATATGAAAAAAATCTCAACATCACTTATCATCAGAGAAATGCATGTCAAAACCACAGTGAGATACCATCTTAAGCCAGTCAGAAAAAGAAACAACTGTTGGTGAGAGTGTAAATTAGTTCAACTATTGTGGATGACAGTGTGGTGATTCCTCAAAGATCTACAAGCAAAAATACCATTTGACCTAACAATCATATTACTGGATACATACCTAAGAATATAAATGATTCTATTATAAAGATACATGCATGTGTATGTTTATTGCAGCACTTTTCATAATACCAGAGACATGGAATCAATGCAAATGCCCACCATTGATTGACTGGGTAAAGAAAATGTGGTACTTATACACCAAGGAATGCTATGCAGCCACTGAAAGAATAAGGTCACATTCTTTGCAAAGACATAGATGGAGCTGTAAACTGTTATCCTCAGCAAACTAATGCAGAAACAGAAAACTAAACACTGCATATTCTCACTTATATGTGCAAGTTAAACCGTGGGAAGACATGAACATATGGCGAGGAACAACACACACTGGGGCCTGTCAGGTGCTTCTGGGAGAGGGAGGGTATCAGGAAGAATAGTTAATGGATGCTGAGCTTAATACCTAGTTGATGGGTTGATCTGTACAGCAAACCACCATGGCACAGATTTACCTATCTAACAAACCTGCTCATCCTGCATACATACCCCAGAACTTAAAATAAAAGTTGAAGCAAAAAAAAAGAAAAACAAGAAACAAGAAAAAAACTACACTAAGATACATCAAAATCAAATTGCTTAAAAGCAGTGATGAGAAAATCTTAACAGCTGCCCAGGGATGAGAGATTCCAATTTCTAATCAGAAACAGTATAAGCAAGCAGACAGTGGAGGAACATCTTTAAAGTACTGAAATAAAACTTTCAGTCTATGTTTCTAAGCCCAGTGAAATTTCTTTCAAAAGCAAAGGTCAAATAACAGTTTTTCAGATATACAAAAGCTGAAATAACTAATCACCCCACTCATGCACCACAAGACGTGTTAAATGAAGTTCTTCAGACCAGAGGATAATGATACCAGATGGACATGTGGATCTACACAAAGGAATAAAGGGCAACAGATATGGTAACTCTATAGGTAAAAACAAGAAAATGTTTTTCTATTTGTTTCTTATAAAAGGCAATTGATTGTTAATGCGAAAATAACAACAATGTACTTGTTAAACGTAAAAATATATGCCAATCGCAGGAAGCTTAAGAGGAAAGAGATGGAAATTTATTGTTGTTAGATTCTTTGAGTAAACACGAAGTGGCAAAATATCTCTTAAATGTAGAGTATGGCAAGCGAAAATAGTATACCACAAAACCTACAGCAACCCTTAAACTAACAAAACAAAGAGTTGTATTAATGAACGACCAAGGGATATAAAGTGGAATCTTAAAAATTACTCAGTTAATCCAAAAGGAAACAAAAATAAGACAAAAGAAGCAAAGGAAAAGTTGAACAAATAAAAAATTAATAGCTAGAAGGTAGATTAAAACCACTTGCAAAGTGAACTTAGTAGGAAAAGGACAGCTTTTTAAAGACATGGCACTGTAGCAAATTGAGATCCATTTAGAAAAGATAAAACAAAGAAATCAAAACTTCAGTTCATACTCCCTACTATAAACAAAAATTAACTCAAAATGGACTGAAGTCAAAATTCTGTAACTATAAAACTTCTTGATGAAAATGTTGGAGAACAATTTTGTGATATTGGGTTAGGCAAGAATTTTTCAACTATAACACCAAATATACAATCCATAACAGAAAATAATGATATCTTGGTCTTCTGTTTTTATAAGTTTAGAAAACTGCTTTTTATTCATTAAGAGAATGAAAAGAAATACTATGGTCTGGAGTATAAAAGATCTGTATCCAGGAAATAAAAAGGATTCTCAAAACTTGAGAAAACTATCAAGTTTTTTTTAATGGGCAAAAGATTTGAACACATTTTGTTAAAAAAAAAATACAGATGGTAATATGCATATGAAAATAAGCTCAATTTTTTTTTTAGGAAAGTGCAAGTTAAATCCACAATGTGATATTACACACCACGCTACAATTAAAAAGACTTACCACACCAAGTTTAACAAGATTATGGAGCAACTGGAGCTCTCACATACTGCTAGTTTGGCTATAAAATTAGGCAAACACTTTGGAAACATTTTGTTAGTTTCTTACACATTAAGCATACATTTGCATTACTATTCTGACATTCCACTTTTAGGTATTTACCCAAAAGAAATGGCAGCATGTCTATAATCAAAAACTGGAAACAACACAAATGTGTATCAATTATATCCAATTGTATGGATATAAATCAATTTCATTGTTTTATATCCATACAATGAAGTACAAGTCAGCAATACAAATAAATAAACGATTGATACACACAACATAAGTGAATCTCAAAATAATTGTGCTTACTGAAAGTATTCACTAAAAATATTATTTACATAAAAATATTTACATATGTAAAATTTACATGTTACATAAAATAATACATATTTCTGTTTACATAAAAATTTAGGAAAGTCAAACTAATCTATAGTGACAGAAATAAGGTCAGTAGTTTCTTGACAATGGAAAATAGAGGGGCAAGAAGTGAGTGTTGGTTATGTTCACTATTTTGATTGTGGAGAGGATTCCATAAGTGTGTACATATTTCAAAACTTATCAAAACTGTACATTTAAAAGTATGCAGCTTTGTCTCTAGGCATGGAGAGTAAAAAATAAAAATAAAAGTGTGCAGTTTATTGTAGGTAATTTATGCCTTAATAAACCTGTTAAAACAAGAAAACAAAAAGAACTAGAATGAGGAATTCCTTTTTTTTCACTTGGTTTGAGGAAAGATGCTGTAAGTTTCAGATGCTATAAAATAAAATACAATTTAATGAATAACAACTAAAAATTATTTAATTGAAAAATACCATTTGAACGTCAAATGACACATTAAAAATATTTGTTGGTTAAAATAAATTTTTCTTTAAGAGCTCTTGTAAATCAAAAATCACAATTTGAATAATCCAGTAAAGAAACAATGAGGCAAGGTGATGCTCAGGCAATTGCAGAAAAATGCCAATAGAAAATAAGTACTTTAAAATGTACTCATCATCAATTATTAATAAACAAAATAGAATCACAACTAATTATGAGCTACTATTTAATCTCTAAATAAAGTTTAATAATGTTTATTTTTGGTGAGGATATATGTAAATGGGCATTAATACTGTTTATTTAATTATATATTGATTCAACCTTCCTAGATGGTAATTTGTCCAACATAAATTAACATTTTCCCTTCAATTTTCACCGCTGTAAAGTAGCTCTATGGGTATAGTGACAAGAGTACATTAATATATATGTGCAAGGTTGTTTTATTATTTTTAATGGTAAAAGCTATGAATAACTTTTCTGAAAATGGGTGATTGATTACATAAATTATAGTATACTCATAAAATCAAATTCTAATAGACTTTGAAAGAAATCAGAACCATCTATATAAACTGGTGCAGAAATACTTTCACAATATATTATTTAAAAACATCAGTTTATATAATAATCTGGATGGGACAGTTACCTTCATATTATGTATTTATATATGAACATATTTTATGTATATATACACACCAAGGCTGTCTGTCTTTATATCTATCATCTTTCTTGTATATTCCCTTGTGCATATGTGTGTATATATAATATTTATACTTTTAGCATACATATTATCTAGCACAATGCATGCATTGTTTGCAGTATGTTTCTCTGACAAGTGAGAGAGTGAGCTAAATAAAACTTTTTTGTTTTACTTTAAACTCTGTGTATTGTTTCCATTTTCTGTCATGAGCATTATTTTTATTATTATAACAAAATATATTAATAAAATATTGTCAGATTTATTTTAATTAAGTTTTATATTAGATCAGTTACTTAAACGTCATAACGAAAATCCTCAACTTTCAAGTGTAACAGTCATCAGTTTTAATGTACACTTGTGTACTTATTTTCACATTTGGAGAGCTACATTATCCAACTTTTTTTAAATTTGTATTTACATGATATTCATCTCCTCTTTACATGTCTTTAGTCTGTATATAAGTAAATGGATTTAATATTATCAGGTGTAAACCAATGTGGCATTGATTCTGAAAATACACATCTGCAGAGTTTTTCCATTATAATTAGCTAATAGGAATGCCAAATTGGGTTTCAATTAATCAATAAAAATATAAAACAAAAAATGTATTAGGCATTTTATCCATATAGCCACAAGAAAATTTCAAAAGGTACAAATGGCACTTATATATAAAATGACCAATATTCCACTGAATAAACTTTTCTGAAATTCTGAAGAATTTGATCAGAGGCATATGATTACCATTGGAGCTATATTGGTAAAAAAATGGAATCATAGCCTGGTGGAATGTGTCATTTTGATAATATATACAATAGAATAAGTAAATGATATAAAGCAAACTGGCTTATGACTAGCTGAAGACCCAGGCAAAAATAATTTAAAATGGAACTTGAATGTTTGGGAGGAAAATGAGATCATTATCCTGATAATGTTAGAATAATACTTAGATAGCTAACTCAGTTCCCTACTGCACCTTTTTGTTTAGTAGACAGCCTGTATGAAAAATGTCATAACACCATCAAAGGTGCACATCTGTTTTATGAATTGTGGAAAAAGAAATAAAACAGAAGACTCTGGAACAGCATGAAAAAAATAGAATACTCAAAGTAAGAAGAAAAAAGGATAAATGCACAGTTTTGACAGATAAGAGTTAAGCTTTTCTATTCTTCTTAGTAATGAATAAAACATTGGAAGTTATACAAACCAAAACAGATACTCCAGGGAGAAGAAAATAAATGACTGGATCAAGTGTAGAGCACTTAATTAGTGACCTAGGGTTTGAATGTACTGGATAATTTTAGATTCATACCTGCTTGTGCTTTGCTTTTCTATTAGCCATGAAAAAAATGTTGTGTTATGTACTTTATAAATACAAAGTTATTGTGTGAACATACTCTACTTCAAAAGTGTAAGTTGTGAATAATGTATTATCTTCATATGGTAGCAAAATGTATTTGAACTCAAATATTAATGCACCATACATTTTCAGTACTAGGTGCTTGACTCTCAGATAATATGTATGTAATTGTGCTGAAGTTCTATTTAATCTTAACACTTTTTTATTTTAATTTGAATGATTATTATAATCATCAGTTTAATAAAGGTAGCTAATTTTTATTCCATCGTTCTCCTTTAATAACTTAAGATCTAGTTATTGAAAAGGGTAGCAGTCTGTATTAGTCCATTTTCATGCTGCTGATAAAGGCATACCAAAGATTGGAAAGAAAAAGAGGTTTAATAGATTTACAGTTCCAAATGGCTGGGGAGGCCTCTCAATCATGGCAGAAGACAAGAAGGAGCAAGCCACGTCATACACAGATGGCAGCAGGCAAAGAGAGGGCTTGTGCAGGGAAACTCCTTTAAAACCATGAGATCTCATGAGACACATTCACTATCATGAGAACAGTGCAGGAAAGACCCCCCTCCTATAAGTCAATCACCTTCCTACAGGATTCCTCCCATGACACAATGGAAATTGTGGGAGTTACAATTCAAGATGAAATTTGGATGGGGACACAGTAAAACCATACAACTGTCAAACAAAAAATGAATGTGATATATTGAATAACCATTTGTAATTTAATCTTGATATGGTCCTCAGTCACTTCTCTGTTAGACTCAAAGTGCTCACAACAGTTATTGGAATCTCCTAAGGAACTATTTAATTGAAAAGAAAGCTAAGGTTCACAGGTAAATATGATCACACACTTGTGGGCTTTTGTTGTACATGTGACATTTGCCTGAGTAATGAAAGAGGTTACAGGTATGTGTTTAAGACTATATTTTTTCACTGACAATGCCTTCCAAATGATATTGCCCTCTAATAAAAATTACTTTTTTTAGTTCATGGGTAACAATTTCTATAGACGTATCAGAAATAATTTTTCTTTTTTTTTTTCCCGTGGTGTTACAAAGAAACCAAAATATTTTTGTTGCTAAAGCTGGCTAGATGTGAATGCTGATTCTTGTGACATGTTAAATTTTGGTCCAGTAATTCTAGAGTCTGATTCCATTTGGACCCATTATTTATTATTTATGTATTGCCAAAGTGTCTCTAATGAGTCACGAAAAAGTTATACAAAGAAGTGAAAGAAGACTACTAATTAACTTAAATTAGTAATTTAAGTTAAATTAGAAAATGATGGTTTAACAAATATATATATATATATGGCAAATATAGTTTCCTGAAGAACAAAAAGCATCTTTTCATGCTAGCTGTGGCAATACAGGTATGGTGTTAATTTTCAAGCTGATTTCTTATAGTTTTGTCTGTTTACCTGCTCTGGGTCATTAAGACAAACTAGCTCCTATCTAATGGGCTGAAGTTGTTACATTGTGCTAAGTTTCTATTTTTGTGTCATGCTCTGCAGAACTTAAGACTCCTCCCAAGTCGTCTTCTTAATACTGACAACACCCTTGAGCATAACTACTGGCCCTATATGGGGAAGTGTTTAAATTTCTCCCTCTTAACATTTTGCTTCCTGTGATACTTATGAGTTAACAATTTTTATGGAATTTTTATTTTAAAAGTTCATCTTAACTTTTTGTACTTTTCATTCTCACTGCCAACTCTCTGGTCAGACTCCTATAACCTTTTTGTTTGAAATTTTATTTTTTTGTGGGTACGTAGTAGGTGTATATATTTATGGAGGACATGAGATGTTTTGAGACAGGCATGCAATGTGAAATAAGCACATTATGAAGAATGGGGTATCCATCCTACCAAGAATTTATCCACTGAGTTACAAACAATCCAATTATATTCTTTTAAGTTATTTTAAAATCTACAGTTATTATTGACTATAGTCACCCTGTTGTGCTATCAAATAATACATCTTATTTTTTCCATTTTTCTGTACCCATTGACAATCCCTACTGCCTCCCCAGCTCACTTTACTCTTCCCAGATTCTTGTAATAATCTTTCTATTCTCTGTATCCATGAGTTCGATCGTTTTGGTTTTTAAATTACACAAATAAATGAGAACATGCAATAATTGTCTTTCTGTGCCTCGCATAGTTCACTTAGCATAATAATCTCCAGGTCCATCCCTGTTATTACAAATGACCCAATCTCATTATTTTTATGACTAAATAGTACTTCATTGTATATATCCACCAAATTTTTAAAAATCATTTATGTGCTGATGAACACTTAGGTTGCTATCAAATCTTAGCTATTGTAAACAGCTCTGCAACAAACATTGGAGTGCACGTATTTCTTTAATCTCAGTACTTATTATTTGTCTGTTCATGTTTTGTTTTTCTCCCTGCTTAAATCTTGGTAGGTCTATGTAACTAGGAATGTAGATGACAGGTTGATGAGTGCAGCAAACCACCATTGCACATGTATACCTATGTGACAGTCCTGCACGTTCTGCACAGGTATCCCAGAATTTAAAGTATAATTTCAAAAAGGAGAAAAAATACAAAAAAAAGAAAATAACCTCAAATGGGAAAATAGGCTTTAAAAGGGGGTTAGAGAAAGGGATAGGGGCAGAAAGTTTATTCAAAGAGATAATAACAGATAAATTCACAAATCTAGAGAAAGATATCAATGTCCAAGTATAATAAAGTTATAGAACAACAAGCAGTTTTAACTCAAGACTACATCAAGGCATTTAATAATCAAATTCTCAAAAGTCAAGGATTCAGAAAGGATCCTAAAAGCAATCCTGCATGTTCTGCACTTGTACCCCAGAACCTAAAGTGAAATAAAATGCAAATAAATAAATAAAACTCCTTATTCTTTTGTCTCCCTGGATTTTGCTGTTTCCTCAAAGCCTTCCATTTCTCAATTGCCTGTGTTTGGGAGCATTTGGCTGTAGATATATGTGGTTAACTGGCTTTGGTTCAGGATGTAGTTTAGTCATTTTCTGACCAGATTTCTAACCTCTTAGACTCCTGTGAGATTCTCTATTAGCTGATTCAGAACAGCTTTGATTTAAGCTCATCTGTGGATTTCATAAGTAGACTGCTGGCACTTTCTGAATTTAAAATGAATTTGTTCATTGAGACTGAACGTTTTACAGGGCTTAGTTGGTTCACTTGGCTTTAGTTTTGTTTTAAGGAAATACAAGTGGAGGATTCATTCCCCAGGAGGGCTAGTTAGCTTCATTGTACTCCCAGCAGAAGTCTGAGTTTCCAGTCCCTAGAGGCAAACTCTGTCATAAACTTTGTTGCAGACTGAGCCCCTGAGCCTGGTCATTGACAGAGCTCCTGAATATTTAGTATTAAACTGTCTCTTTCATTATATAACATATATACACTTGAGCCATGAAGAGGCGAAGAAGACCAAAGATCAATTTGAACTTGGTGACGCCATGTCTGCCAACTAGAACTAAGAACACACACACTGTGTCAACATGGAAAATGTAAACTTTTGATGAGATATTCTTTTTTACTAAAGAAAACTCCATGTTAAAACATGAATGCATGCAACTGTATATACTTGTTAATTTTTTCTCAATATGTTTTACTCTTGCGAAGATAGCACTTTAATCCTAAATGAGCATGTAAGGTGTGGCAGATCCTGTATCAGTTTTAATAATTGAAACAGGTAGTAATAACTAGGTTATTGATATTTTTGACTCATCTTTTCAGCTATTGCTTCAAATTTGCTCAAATTATAATTGGAATTTTATAGTGTTTTATTTATATTATGTATTCTTCTTGTAATGATGTGGTAGTCTAGTTTCCAGAATCATGCAAATAGTTACAGATTTTGATCTTTCAAAATAACAGTTTTAAAGAATTGAGAATTTAAGCTTTTTCTGAGGAACTATATTTTCAAAATTCTGCATGTATTTTTATATCAAATAAGATTAACTCATCGTTAAAAGCCGAAATTAGTGTACCACAAACTCCCTATATCTGTTTATAATCTTCTTACTGCAAATAGTGATATGACTTTTTGCTATTTAAATATAAAGTGAACAAATTATTTGTAAAATGTTGAAAATAAATATTAGCTCTTCATTATAAATTTTATCTTTTCAATATTAAAATTGAGTTTGTTTAACCAGAAGATTATATAGATTCTCTATGTGTGTAATTCTTTTATTACTGAACTCCTAAAATGTATGATTTCTTCAGAAAAAAGCAGAAATGCACCCACTGTGCTTTCCTTACTATTCATGAGTGAAAATCTTTCCTACTGTATTTTCCCATTGATCTGGTTGAAACTACCTAGAGGAAAACTTAAATGTCGCAACTTACTTCTCTGCACTGTGCTGAGAGCCTAAAATAAAGTGGTAACTAAGCAATTTCCTGTTTTCTCTTTATACCCCAATTTATCTCCTTTAGGACCTAGCATCTACATTATTTGAGTTAAAGGTCTTTAATCTCCTGTTTCCCCACAGCAATCTACCAAGCCGCTCTTGTTTTCTTATGACACTTCTTTCATTATTCTTTTCTTTTTCTGCAAAAAGTTTCAGCCACACTTTACCACCCTCCCAACTTGTGACATGGGAACTTGGAACAAGGTTAAAGTTGATGGACCTTGGCAGTGAAGAATAACATGAGACTCAGATCTTTTTCCCACAGAGAAAATCTTGATTTTTTTCCTTACAAACCAGAGATAGCCAAAATAGGTAGCATTTTGTTGAGCGTTTTTGGTAATATTTGACAGCATATTTAAGCTCATTATTTCCTTAGTTTTATTATTTTATTAGTTTTATTTTGACTTCATTTTCATGTGTTAAAGTGCCTGCAAGTAAAACAAATAAAAAGACTTGGTATCTCTAAGAAAGTAGAGAATAAAGTGTCCTTTTGTGATATCATCTCATAATGATCATCAATCAAGGAAGATGGAGTGATCACTTTCATTGCTTGGAGAGTCCCTGCAGTTCATAATGTCAAAGTATATGACTGTTTAGTGTGGGGAATCTTTGATGGCCTGGGTTTCTTTAAGATTGGATTTGTAATGATTAACACAATATACTAAGTATTCTCTTTACAATTTATGAAGACGAAAATAAAAATGTATAAACTATGGAAGCAATAATTAAAAGTATGGTGTTAGGAAATTTAAGCTCACATATGACTTAGCTATGATGTGCTCTAGTTTCTTCAATATTGTAAACAGACAAAACCAGATCTTACCTTCTGTCCATTAATCTTTTCCTTGTGTCTGTTGCCCTGCATTCCTCTGAAAACCAGTAAACTAGAAAGAATAGTATACAACCTGCTGTCTTTACTTTTTTACCAGCCATTATTTAACCCAATGCAATCTAGCTCTTGCTCCTCTGAACTGCTCTCACTAAAAAGGTCACCAATGACCACTTTGTTAATAGTTGAAGTAACATCTGGATTTAAGCTTTGCTTCATCATGCATTAGCTCTATGATCTTTGGCAATTTAGCTTTTTGTGCATTAGTTTTATTTTCTGTAAAATGGGAACAATAATAGTAACTATGCACAGTTTTTGTTGTTGTTGTTGTTTGTTTGTTTTTTAGATACGGGGTCTCACTTTGTTGCCCAGGCTGGCATGTGCAATAATAGTGGTGCAATTATTTGAGGCATTGCTCGTAGTGCAATCATAGCTCACTGCTGCCTCAAATTGCTGGGCTCAAGAGATCCACCCACATCAGCCTCCCAAGCTGCAGAGACTACAAGCATATGCCACCTTGGCCAGCAACTTTTAAATTTTTTGTAGAGGCACGGTCCATTGCTATCTTGCCCAGGCTGGTCTCAAACTCCTGGGCTCAAGTGCTCCTCCCATCTCAGTCTCCCAAAGTGCTGTGATTACAGGTGTGATCACAGTTTTAATGTAAGATTAAATATGATGATGTATATCTAGGACTTCACATTGTTTCTGGCTCAATTTATGTTAGCTATTATTGTTCCTGACCTTTCTTGAACTTGCTGTGATGCTCCAAACTATTAAACCGTTTCCTTATTGAAACTCCTCTAGTTATCTTTTCTTTGTTTACATTAAACTACTGTTTTCTGACACATTTTCTGTTTTTCTAGTTGTTATGCATTTTTCTTGATGGCTTCTGTTTCTCCAACCATTTTGACATGAATATCAAGATAAATCTGTGTTAATATATTGGCCCTGCAACTTAAAATTTTGATAAGCTTAGGGGAGTTACTTAATCTTCCTGAACCTTTATTTCTGCATCTGCAGAATGGGTATTTAACAGTACCCTCCTCCAAAATTTGTAATATAGATTATTAGTCTACTAATAGATTTAACAAGTATTTATTGAGTGCTTACTCAGTGGCAAACATTGCTCTGGGTACAGCAGATACAGTCAGGTAGATACGACCTTTTTGTTTCATTAAGGAACTTACATTCTAGTGTGGGGAAGAAACTGTAAGCAAATGTATAGATAAATTAAGCTTGACATAAGGACTAAAAAGAAAGGAAACTCGTAATGTGCTAGAGAGTGGCTGGCACTCAATGCCAGCTGATCAAAGCAGCCACAAGGTTTGTACCCTACAGAATCACGGAAGTGGAGTTGCCCAAGGCCTGGAGAGCCTACACTTTGCATCACCATGCCCTGGATGTGAGACATGGTGTCAAAGGGGATTATTTTGGAGCTTTATGATTTAATGAGTGCCCTGTCAAGTTTCAGACTTGCATGTGGCCTGTGGCCCCTTTGTTTTGTTTAATTTCTCCCATTTGGAATGGGGACATTTACCCAATGCCTGTACTCCATTGTATCATAAAAGTAACCAACTCTTTTTTTTTTTATAGGCTCATATGTAGAAGGGTTTTGCCTTGTTTAAATGAGACTCTAGACTTAAACTTTTGAGTTAATGTTGGAATGAGTTAAGACTTTGGGAGACTTTTGGGAAGGCGTGATTGGTTTTGAAATGTCAGAAGGACGAGATATGGGAGGAGCCAGGGGTGGAATGATATGGTTAGGTTCCATGTTCCCACACAAATCTCTTCTCACATTGTAATCCCCATGCATCAAGGAAGGGACCTGGTGGGAGGTGATTGCATCTTGGGGGCTGTTTACCCCGTGCTATTCTCATGATAGTGAGGGAATTCTCACAAGATCTGATCGTTTAAAAGTGGCAGTTGCCCCTTCACTCTTTCTCTCTTCTGCCACCAAATAAAAACATGCCTTGTTTCTTCTTTGCCTTCTGCCATGATTGTAAGTTTCCTGAGGCCTCCCAAGCCATATGGAAGTATAAGTCAATTAAACCTTTTTCTTTGTAAATTATTCAATATTGGGTAATACTTTATAGCAGTGTGAAACATACTAATACACCCTACATTATGTTTTTGTTTCCTTTTGTCAAAGATTAGTGGCTGTAAGTATTTGGCTTTATTTTTGGAATATCTATTCTGTTCCATTGGACTACATGCCTACTTTTATACCAGTACCATGCTGTTTTGGTTAACTATAGCCTTGTAGTATAGTTTGAAGTTGGGTAATGTGATGCCTTCAGGTTTGTTCTTTTGACTTAGTCTTACTTTGACTATGTAAGCCCTTTTTTGGCTCTATATAAATTTTAGAATTTTTTTCTAGTTCTGTGAAGGATAATGATAGTATTTTGATGGAAATTGCATAGAACTTACAGATTGCTTCTGGCAGTACGGTCATTTTCACACTATTGGTTCTACCCATCAATGAGCATGAGATGTGCTTCTATTTGTTTGTGTCACCTGTGATTTCTTTCAGCAGTGCTTTGTAGTTTTCCTGTAGAAGTCGTTTACCTCAGTAGTTAGGTGTATTCCTAAGTATGTATTTTTTTTTTGCAGCCTTTGTAAAAGAAATTGAGTTATCGATTTGATTCTCAAATTGGTCATTGGTGATGTAGAGTAGTGCTACTGATTTGTATACATTGATTTTGTAACCTGAGACTTCAGTAAATTTATTTTTCAGATCTAGGAGATTTTTGAACACATGCTTAGGATTTTCTTGGTATGCAATCATATCTTTGGCAAACAGCAACAGTTTGACTACCTTTTTAATTATTTGGATGTCCTTTCTTTCTCTCTTTTATCTGATTGCTCTGGCTAGAAATTCCAGTACTATGTTGAATAGAAGGTGTGTGAGTGGGCATCTTTGTCTTATTCTAGTTCTCAGGAGAAATGCTTTCAACTTTTGCCTATTCAGTATAATGTTGGCTTTGGATTCATCAAAGATGGCTTTTATTTTAGATATGTCACTTCTATGCTGATTTACTGAGGGCTTTAATAATAAAGGTTGCTCAAGTTTGTCAAATGCTTTTCCTGCATCTATTGAAGTGATCACATGATATTTGTTTTTAATTCTGTTTATTGACTTGCATATGTTAAACCAACCCTGCATCCCTGGTATAAAACCCACTTGATCATGGTCAATTATCTTTTTGATATCTGTTGGATTTAGTTAGCTTGTATTTAATTGAGAATTTTTGCATCTATGTTCATCAGGAATATTAGTTTGTATTTTTTTAAATGTTTTTTCCTGGTTTCAGTATTAGGGTGATCCTGGCTTCATAGAATAACTTAGGGATAATTCCTTATTTTCCTTTCTTTTTGCAATAATTTGAGTAGGATTGGTACTTAATACCAGTTCTTTAAGTATCTGATATAATTCAGCTGTGAGTCTATCCAGTCCTGGACTTTTTTTTTTGGCAATTTCTTTTATATTACTGTTTCAGTATTCCTGCTTGTTACTTGTCTGTTCAGCATTTCTATTTCTTTCTGGTTTAACTTAGGAAGGTTGTTCATTTCCAGGAATTTATTGATCTCTTTTAGGATTTCTAGTTTGAGCACATAAATGTCTTCATAGTAGCATTGAATAATCTATTGTATTTCTGCGGTATTGATTGTAATGTCATCCTTTTTACTTCTAATTGAGCTCATTTGGATCTTCTCTCTTCTCTTCATGGTTTATCTTGCTAATGGTCTATTAATTTTGTTTATTCTTTCAAAGAACCAATATTTTGTTTTATTTACCTTTTGTATTTTTGTTTCAATTTTATTTAGTCCTGCTCTGATCTTTGTTTTTTCTCATTTTTTTTCTGCTGTGTTTGGGTTTGGTTTGTTCTTCTTTCTCTAGTTCGTTGACATGTGAGCTTAGATTGTCTATTTGTGCTCTCTCAGACTTTTTAATGTAAACATTTAATGCTATGAACAGTCCATTCAGCACCACCTTTGCTATATCCCAGAAGTGTTGATAGCTCCGTCACTATTATCATTCAGTTCAAAGAATTTTTTTAATACCCATCTTGATTTTATTGTTTAGCCAAAGATCATTCAGGAGCAGGTTATTTAATTTCCATATATTTACATAGTTTTGAGGGTTCCTTTTTGAGTTAATTTCCAATTTTATTCCACCATGATCTGAAAGAGTACTTGATATAATTTCTATTTTCTTACATTTATAAAGACTTGTTCTGTCGCCTGTCACATGGTCTACCTTGCCGAATGTTCTGTGTTCTGATGAAAATATGTATAATCTGCAGTTGTTGGTTAAAATGTTCTATAAATGTATGTCAAGTTCATTTGTTCTAGGGTATAGTTTAAGTCTATTGTTTCTTTGTTGATGTTCTATCTTGATGACCTATCTAGTATTGTCAGTGGAGCATTGAAGTTCCTTACTATCAATGTGTTGTTGTCTATGTCATTTCTTAGGTCTAGTAGCAATTGCTTTATAAATTTGTGAGGTACAGTGTTAGGTGTATATATATTTAGGATTGTGATATATTTCTATTGAACTAACACTT
The DNA here is from genome assembly GCA_004027715.1 of Plecturocebus donacophilus. Classification (NCBI taxonomy): domain Eukaryota; kingdom Metazoa; phylum Chordata; class Mammalia; order Primates; family Pitheciidae; genus Plecturocebus; species Plecturocebus donacophilus. Next base: position 49,026 of record PVKP010007711.1, on the reverse strand, counting down.
TTATCATTATATAATGTTACTATTTTGTTAACTGTTGTTGCTTTAAAGTCTGTTCTGTCTGATGTAAGAATAGCTACTCCTACTAGGTTTTGATTTATGTTTGCATGGAATATTACTTTCCATCCCTTAACCTTAAACTTATGTGAGTCCTGATGTGTTAGGTAAGTCTCTTGAAGACAGAAGATACTTGGTTTGTGGATTTTTACCTATTCTGCTATTCTGTATTTTATAAATGGAGTATTTAGGCCATTTACATTCAAAGTTAGTATTGAGATGTGAAGTGCTGATTTATTCATCATGCTAGCTTTATCTGAATTCTTTTTGTTGTTGTTGTTGTGTTATTTTTGTATAGGCCTGGTGAGATTTATGCTTTAAGCAGGTTCTATTTTGAAGTTTTGTTTCAATACTTAAAACTCTTTTTAGCATTTCTTGCAGTGCTGGCTTGGTAGTGGTAAATTATATCAACATACATTTGTCTGAAAAAGATTTAGTCTCTTCTTTATTTAGAAAGCTTAGTTTCAATGGATACAAAATTATTGGCTAATAATTATTCTGTTTAAGGAGACTAAAGATAGGACCCCAATTCCTTCTGCCTTGTAGATTTTCTGATGAAAAAATGTGCGGTTAATTTGCTATGTTTTCCTTCATAGGTTACCTGATGCTTTTGCCTCACAGCTCTTAAAATTATTTTCTTCATCTTGGCTTTAGATAACCTGATGAGCATGTGCCTAAGCAATGATATTTTTATAATAAATTTCCCAGTTATTCTTTGAACTTCTTGTAGTTGGATGTCTAGATCTCCAGCAAGGCCAGGGTAATTTTCCTTGATTATTCCCTAAAATAAGTTTTTCAAACTTTTAGATTTCTCTTCTTTTTTCAGGAACACCAGTTATTCTTAGGTTTGGTCATTTAACATAATCCCAAATTTCTTGGAAGCTTTGTTCATTTTTTAAATTATTTTTTTCTATGTCTTTGTCTGATTGAGTTGTTTTGGAAGCCTTGTCTTTAAGCTCTGAAGTTTTGTCTTCTACTTGTTAGATTCTAATGCTAAAACTCTTCAGTGTATTTTGGATTTTTCTAAGTGTGTTTTTGTTTCCAGAAGTTGTGATGGTCTTTTATTTATGATATCTACTTCTCTGGATACTTTTTATCCATATCCTGTAATTTAAACAAAAACTACTTAATATGGTTTTCACCTTTCTCTGGTACCTCCTTGAGTAGGTTAATAATCAATTTTCTGATTTTTTTTTTATCTGGCATTCAGAATTTTTTTTGGTTTGTATCAGAGTAATAGTGGTCTCAGCATGAGTTTTAAAATATTCCCTCTCCATCTAGTTTTCAGAATAGTTTGAATAAGATTTGCATTGGTTCTTTAAAAGTTTGCTAAAATGCAGCAATGAAGCCATTGAGTCTTTGGTTTTTCTTTGCTGGGATATTTTTATTATGGTTTTTGTCTCATTGCTTGTTATTGGTCTCTTCAGGTTTTGAATTTCTCATGATTCAATCTTGATAGACTGCATGTTTCTAGGAATTTATTTCTTCTAGGTTTTCTAATTTATTGGCATATACCTGTTTATATTAGTCTCAATCTTTTGAATTAGTGGGATATTAGTTGTAATGTCTCCTTATAATCTCTGACTTTGAGTCTTCTATTTTTTTTCTCAGGCTAGGTAAAGGTTTGTCATTTTGGTTATCTTTTCAAAAAATGAACTTTTTGTCTCATTAATTTTTTGTACTGTTCTTTCTTTTGTTTTTATTTCACTAATTTCTTATCTGGTAGTTATTAGTTCTTTTCTTTTACTTATTTTGATTTGGCTTGCTCTTTCTTTTCCAGTTCTTTAAGATGCATCAGTATGTTGTTTATTTGGAGTATTTCTATATTTTAAATGTAGTCACTTATTACCACAAACTTATCTCTTAGAACTAGTTAGTACTAACGTTTGGAAAGCTGCTACTTCATGTTCTTTATTCTTCATAGAATAAAGCTGAGTTGAGAATATGTTGTATCACCGTAGCAATTCTATCACTCATAAAAATGGGTTTATAACATACAACACAGTGATCATCTCCCAAAGCAAAAGCATCTCTTTTCTGTGGTAGACTATTGCATTTGTATTCAGGAAAACAAATCCAAACAATATAAGAACGTTTTCTCAAGAACAGCACTATATGAAACTGTCCTTGATGGATTCTCTTTTTTTCTGTGCATTCTAATGGAGCACAGAACTACCTCAGATTATACAAATGGGCCTGGTCTGCACAGCCACAGAGGAAGGCTCTAAAAGCATAAGGATACCCAGAAGAGGATAAAAAATGACATATTTTAAAACACATATTTAATGCTATTTCTCAAAGTTGCTTTTACTTGACTATTTACATCAGATTTTATTGAGCTAAACTAAGATCAGTTTATATAGCTCAGTTTGGCTAGAGAAAGCCATATTACTTTTATTAACATTAAATATCAAGAACACACAGACACATACACAAACACAAGTGGCTTAAGTTTATATAAGGTTTGAGTCATAGGACGATTATTCATCACCTGGTTTAAATTTACGTTACGGAGGAAATTGTAGAGATATCTTACATAGTTTCTGAAAAAGACTGCATTGAAAATGTAGTTCAGGACATATTTTTCATTGTGATTTTTTTTTTAATTGCATTTTAGATTTTGGGATACATGTGAAGAACATGCAAGATTGTTGCATAGGTACACATATGGCAGTGTGATTTGCTGCTTTCCTCCCCATCACCTATATCTGGCATTTCTCCCCATGCTATCTCTCCCCAACTCCCCACCCCCCACTGTCCCTCCCCTAAAACTTAAAACCATCAAAAGAACTTATATTACTTTAAAATAAGAAGACAAAAACATGAGAAAGTTAGTAAATGTGGCAAAATTTGTCAAAATATGTGTAAATAAATATACATTTCAGGAAATTGAATGTATTTAAAATAACTTAGGAAGCTAAATTATTTTTCTTTTTAAGCTTTTTCTTCCTGATTTTAATGATCTTATTCTGTACATTTCAATATTTTATAATATGGTTTCAGTGCTGGATATCACTTTCCAGTTTTTGCTGTATTATAAATGCTTTTATTCTTGCTCTTTATGGTCAATATTTTAAGGAAGCACATTTCAGACTCTGTTTCCTTCAGTAATGTGTGCCCTGCTAGATTTGAAAAAGTACCAGTGTTATCTTTGATTTTATGATCTTATATTCTATTAAAAAAAGATTGAAATTGCAGTTTCTGGCTCATAGTAAGTGATAAAGTTATTTTGAAATCTATAAAGGAATGCATTCTAAAGTGAATGAGTGCATGAGCAAACGACTGCAGGTAAGATCATAAGAGAAACTTAAATGCTATTTTCAGAAATGATTCTTGGGAAAACCATTTAAGCATATGCGATAGTCTTAAAGTAAGGCAAAAGCAGTATTTTGATTGCAATATGAGTATAAAGTATACCAGTGCAAAGTAAATGTTTGTATGAGTCAAATGAATAGTAGAAAAAATTTTAATCATATTTGAGTGAAACAGCTACTTGAATCAGTGCTGTTTCATTCTCTCATGACATCTTCAGAATATATTATTAATATTTTCTTCATTTAAGTGACCATGACCACTGATTAAGTGCACAAGCTTTTTTCCCAGAAAGACCTGATTCCAAATTCCAGTTTTTACTAATGTTGTGATCTTGGGCAAGTTATAGAACCCTTGTGAGCCTCTGCTTCTCCACTTATAAATTAAGGATACTATTAGTAACCACATAAGATTGTCATAAGGAATAAAATTAGATAATATGTACACTTGTAGTAGGCACACAAGACATTGTAGCTACTTTTATTTTTGTGGAACTTGATTATTATACTACATTTTTCTACCTTTTCCCTTCTTACTCACATCCTTCTGTCCCACACTCCGGTCTGTCTCTATGTATGTGATATTTGCCTTTTTATCACTGCTTAGTCCTTGGCCCCCCTCTCATCTGAGAATCAAGTCCTAAATCTTCAACCTGTTTTTCACTTCCAATTCTCTGGAAACTTTTGAGAAATAAACTGTTTAGATATCTCTCATTCTTGCCTTTCTATATTGGAAGATTTCTTGGGCTGGAGTAAAAGCAGTATGGATGCACATATAAATTCTTCCTAAGGAGTTAGCATTTTGAAATGACCTATTGCGACTCTTCTCAAATGGAGGTGCTGAGAGGGCTGCATCAAGATCAACTGAAACTTATAAATACATTTATGGACTCCAAACTCAGATATTTTAATTTAGTGGATCTATACTTCAATCAGGGAATCTTATTTTAATTGAAAGAAAGAGAAATGTACTTAGTGTGATGGTGTGTGCCTGTAGTCGCAGCTACCTGGGAGACTAAGACAAGAGAATTGCTTGAGCTCAAGAGTTTAAGTACAGCCTGAGCAATTAAAAAGAGAGAAAGAGAGAAATAAAAATGCCACTATGGGTGATTTTTATGTATAGCAAAGTTTGGGAACCAATTGTCTATTCTGTTTATTCAGCCTAGAAAAACACATCTAGTAAATATTCTGCAATATGAGTGTCCAAGACCTAATAATACTTCTAAGCAATTTGAATTTCTGTGTTTGGTACCATTACTGTGTTGTGTATTACAAAAGCAGCATAGTAGAGAAGAACTTTTGAGGCTTTTAGTGCCAGACAGACCTGGATTCAAACTCCCAACATAAGACAGATATAATAACATCTATCCTGCATAGTTCTTGTGGAAAGAGCTGAACATTTAGTATTTGTGTAAAGTAAACATTAATAGTAACCACAGAACTAGTAGCTGTTACATATTATCTGTTTCTAAATCATTTTTTGACTTGTCAGATATGAGGTGCTTCAGTTGAATTGAAATATTGGGTCCAGGAAGTCTTAGCCAGAGGAATAAGAAAAGAGAAAGAAATAAAAGGCATTCAAATAAAACAAGAAGTCAAACTATGTTTTTTTGCTGATAATAATATTCTGTACTTAGAAAATCTTAAAAATTCAACCAAACAACTACTAGAACTGATAAACAATTTTAGGAAATGTTTAGGATAAAAAAAATCAGCGTACAAATATCGGTAGTGTTTCTATACACCAATAACCTCCAGGCTGAGAGTCAAATCAAGAACACAAATACATCTACGATAGCCACAAAGTAAATGAAATACATAGGAATACAGAAAACCAAGGAAGTGAAAGGTCTCTCCAAGGAGAACTACAAAACATTGCTGAAAATAATCAGAGACAGCACAAATAAATTGAAAAATATTTCATGTTTGTGGATTGGAATAATCAATATCATTAAAATTGTCTTACTGCTCAAGGATATGTATAGATTCAACTCTATATCTATTAAACTACCAATGTCATTCTTCATGGAATTAGAAAGAAACCTATTGTAAAATTCACATAGATCCAACAATAAAACTCAAATAGCCAAAGAAATCCCAAGTAAAAAGAGCAAAAGTGTAGGCATCACAATACCTGACTTCAGACTCTACTGTAAGGCTATAGTAACAAAACCATCATGATCCCGGTACAAAACCAGACACATAGACCAATAAAACAGAATAGAAAACTCAGAAATAAATTCACACATTTACAATAATCTGATCTTCAAAAAGGTCGACAAAAAGAAGCAATAAGGAAGGGCTTCATATTCAATATGTCATGCTGAGATAACTGGCTAGTCATATGCAGAAGAATGAAACTGGACCCTTACCTTTTACCATTTAAAAAATTAACTCAAGATGAAATAAAGATTTAAATGTAAGACATCAAACCACAAAAACCTTAGAAGGAGACATAAGAAATAACCTTCTCAACATCAGCCTTGATGAAGAATTTTTGTCTAAGTCCCCAAAAGCAATTGCAGCAGAAACATAGCTGAACAAATGAGACCTAAATAAAGAGGTTCTGTAGAGAAAAAAAAAATCCACAGTGTAAACAGACAATCTACAGAATGGGAGAAAATATTTGCAACCTATGCATCTAACAAAGGTCTAATATGCAGAATCTATACAAAACTAAGGCAAATCAACAAGAGAAAACCAAATAAAAATAAAAATTTTTAAATAAGCAAAGGATATGAACAGACACTTTTCAAAGTAAGACATACAGACAGCCAACAAACATATGAAAAAGTTCTCAGCATCAGTAATCATCAGAGAAATGCAAATCAAAACCACAATGTGATACCATCTCACACCACTTAGAAAGTATGGACTTAGAAATAATGGATGTTATTATTTGATGCTGGCAAGGCTGTGGAGAAAAGGAAACATTTATACACTGTTGATGGGAATGTAAATGACTTCAGCCACTGTGAAAGCAGTTTGAAGAGTTCTCAAAGATCTTCAAACAGGACCAAAGCAGCAATCCCATTACTTCATATATACTTCAAAGAAAAGACATCATTCTACTGAAAAGACACATTCACTTATATGTTCACTTCAATAATAACAGGGACATGGAATAAACCTAGGTGTTAATCTATGGTGGATTGGATAAAGAAAATGTGGTACACATACACAATGGAACACTATGTAGCCATAAAAAGGAATAAAATAATGTCTTTTCCAGCAACATGGATGCAGTTGGAGGCCATTATCCTAAGACAATTTACACAGGAATTGAAAACCAAGAACCACATGTTCTCACTTATAAATGAGAGCTAAACATTGAGCACACATGAACATAAACATAGGAACAATATACACTGCAGACTCCTGGGGGAGGGAAGGAAGGAGGTACAGGTTAGCAAACTGCCTATTGGGTACTATTGCTCACTACCTGGGTGCAAGGTAAACATGCAAATAACCTGCACAGGTACACCCTAGATCTAAAATAATAGTTGAAAAATTTTTAAAAAGGAAGACAAATAAAAAATAAATATTTGGCCCAAATCTTCACCTGCTTCTGCATCTTCAACTGCATATCCATCTTCTTGCAACTTCAACTATCACTTTATTTCCCCACCCTAGACTTGGGGCTTGGCTTTATAACTTGCTTTGACCAATAGGGTGCCATAAGGCATGATGCAAAACAAGGGTTTGGAATTGCTTGCATGACTCAGCATACACTCTTATATCTGCTAACACCATGAAGAGAACATTCCACATTTAATCTATTTATCCAAGGAAGATGAGGGACACTTGGATTAGAGGTGCCCAAGAGACTTGGTAAACTGCAGCTTGAAGAATAGCCACATAGCTTTGATAGCGAATCCAAGCCTAGATCAACTAACTCCCAGCTGATTCCCAGTCATGTGTAAGTCTACGTGAGATCAACAGAACTGTCTCAGTTATTGCAGCCTGAAGCAAAGCCACCTATGATGACTTGCAGATCCATGGAAATAAAATATTTTTTTCTTAAATATTGAGTTTGGAGATAATTTTTAAAGCTGCATTATTGTGGTAAATAGCTAGCCTGTGCAGATGATTTTGTCTCTTTCCAGTGATAATCTGAGTTTAGCAATCTACCAAAAGCAAAAAACAAAGTTCTTGCTTTTTAACAAGAGTACCTGCTGTTTCTGCTGATTTAGTAAGAGTGGTAATTGTGTATTAGTATAGAGTTATGCTGTTGTAAAGCCCTCTTTGAACACTGTATAGGCATAATTTTATCCCTATGTATGGGGGCATTTTTTAGCTTTGAACTGTATAGATCTTGCAGAAAATACTAGGACTGTGCCTCAAACTGCCTGATTCCATTGTGTATTTTTGTATAAGACATGGGTAAATAAATGAGACTGCTCATGAAAGTAGTGCACAGTAGAGCCCAGAGGGCCAAAAGGATATTACCTAGAATTGATTGTGAGAAATGAGCAGTAAACGAAAAAAGAAAATATAATTGGAAGCCATAAATCAGTAGAAATTGTATCACACATGTTGCACATTTTATTGTCTGTTGATAAGCAATTCAGTTGTTTCAAACTCTTTGTTATTGTAATTATAGCTTTGATAAACATTCTCACTGTTGCCTCTCTATAAGTAAGGATTTTTCTTGGGTATATATCCAAAAATAATATGTGCATGCTTAATTTTTCTGAATGTTTGCAAATTGCTCCCCAGAATGGCTTTATCAATATATACTTCCACTATCAGTTCATAAAAGATTTCTACCACTCACATATTCACCAGTACTAAATACTACTTGAGTATTTTTTTATATGATGAGTAGAGAGTGCTGTCTTGTTGTTTTAGGTTGCGTTTCTTTTATTACTTCTGAAGTTTAGCAACTCTTCTTTTACTTTCAATTTTTATTTTAGATACCGGAGTACATGTGCAGCTTTGTTACATGGGAATGTTGTGTGATATTGAGGTTTGGGTATGGAGCCCATCACTCAGGTAGGGAGCAAAATACTTGATAGGTAGATTTTTCAATCTTCATATCCCTCCTTCCCTCCTGACTCTAGTAGACCAGAGTCTATTTTTTCCATGTTTATGACAATGTGAGCTCAATGTTTAGCAATCTCAGTCAAAATTTCAGGAAATTCTAAAGTTTAAATGGAGAGACAGAAGATCCAAAATAGACAACACAATATTGAAGGATAGCACAACAAAGTTGATGGACTGACATTATCTGACTTCAAGACATACCATAAGCTATAGTAATTAAAACAGTGTGATATTGAGGGAATGTGTTTTCTTTCCAGGTCCACAAGGGGGCATAGTTTCAAGAGCAAGAACTTCCCAGTGCCATATTTTCTCCCCCTCCCATCCATCTTCATCCAGGAAATTTAACAGTTTATGTTTAAATTTCTCAGGTGCGGGAAGAAACTAAGAGTCAATCATTCCAGCAGAAGTTCTAAGGAACTCCTTTCACTGGCCCCCGGGGTCTTAGAGGAGGTGGGGGTTCCCCCCAGGTTAAAAGTCCCCTTCTTCCACATCCCTCTGGACTCCATGTTTGAGTCCCCTTCCGTGAACACTCCCTTCGTGGAAGCCATCTTTCTCTCTTGGATTTCCCCTCTGGAGTCCCCTTCCACACTCTCTCGTGGAAGCCTGTCTTCCCCTCCTAAACTCCATCTCTCTCTCTATTCCCTTCCACTCAGTGTGGAAGCTGCTTTCCTCTCCTGGATTCCATCTTTCTGGATTCTCTCACTCAGTGTGACTGTTAGCTGTTTCTTTCTCTCTCCTGTTTCTCTCTCTACCTAAATAAATCACTTTCTACAAACACGTTTGAGTCCAACATATACTGCACACTGCACCGTGATCTTCTCTCCCGTTCATGGGGAGTGACAGACCAAGAACCTGGAGAAATGTCCTCTCAGGGGAACTGAGAGCTCCCCTGAACCCCTGAACCTCAACATAACAATATTAGTAAAAGAACAGACTTAGATCAGTGGACCAGAATAGAGAGCCCAGAAACTGACCTCTTTGACAAAGGAACAAAGGCAATACAATGGAGAAAATACAGTCTTTTCAAAAAATTATGCTGGAACAACTGGAAATTTACATGTAAAATAGTGGATCTAAACACAGTCCTGACATTCTTCACAAAAAAATGACTCAAAGTGGATTACAGACCTACCGTAAAACAGAAAACTACAAAAGTCCTAGAAGATAACATATGGGAAATATCTACCTGATGTTGGATACGGCAATGACTTTAGATATATCACCAAAGACAAAACCCATGAAAGAAAAAACTGATCAGCTAGACTTTGTTAAAACTAAAAATCCAGTTTTATGAAGACACTGTCAAAAGTTTGAAAAGGCAAGTCAAAGAACGGGAGAAAGTAGTTTCAAAAGACATAAATGAATAAATGACTATTATCCAAAGTATAAGAAGATCTCTTAAAACTCATCAATAAGAAAACAAACAGATTTCAAAATGTCAACAGTTTGAGAAGGCAAATCAAAGAATGGAAGTATTTGCAGAACACTTAACTGAATAAAGGACTGTTATCCAAAGTATAAGAAGATCTCTTAAAACTCAACAATAACAAAGCAAACTGTTTTTAAAATGTACCAAAATCTTAACAGACACTTCACCAAGATGACAAACAAGCATATGAATAGATATTTTACGTCATATGTCATTAGAGAAATGCAAATTAAAACAACAATAGACACTCTCATTTGTTGCTGGTGAGAATGCAAAACGGTATAGTCACTTTGCAAGACATTTTGGCAGTTTCTCACAAAACTAAACATACTTTTAAGGTATGACCTAACAATCACAGTCCTTGGTATTTACCCAAATGAGATGAAACGTATATTTCAATGTAGCTAGAAGAGAGGACATGAAATGTTACACATAGAAATGATCAATTCTTAAGGTGATGGATACCCCAATACCCTAACTTTATCATTACACATTCTACGCATGTAACAAAAGCTCACATGTACTTCATAAATATGCAAAATATTTTGTGTAAATATAAAAAGAAAAAAATACTGCACGTTTATGTTTATAGAGGCTTTACTCATAACTAATAGAACTTGGGAAAATATAGCCTATGAATGTGTGAATAAATAAACTATGGTACAGCCACACAATATAATATTATTCAGTGCTAAAAAGAAAATGAGCTAACAAGTCATGAAAACACATATAGGCAACTTAAATGTATGTTGTTAAATAAAAGAAGCCAATTAGAAAAAGGCTACATACCGTATGATTCCAACTATGTGACATACTGGAAAAAGCAAAACTATGGAGACAATCAAAAGATTATTAGCTACTGAGGGTTGAGGAATAGAAGAGATAAAGAGACAGAACAGGATTTTTAAGGCAGTGAAATTACTCTCTATGATACTATAATAGTGGATACATGTCGTTATTTGTCCAAACCCATTCAAGGTTTTCTATTAACTGAGCTTGTATTACTGTCCTTAACAGCCATCAGAGGTTCACACAGAAGAGAGCTGTAAGGGATCCACCAGCCTGGGTCCCTTGGGGTGGCCTCACCATCAGGGGTTGAATTGCAGATGCGGCTTCAATTGCATACCCACAACGTGAAGGTCTGAGTGAGTTCTTTTGTTTTAATTACTTATGGATCATCAAAATAGGCCCAGCAAGATGATCAGATAGAAGCAAACCATAGCCCTCCATTTTAGGTCTTGTGTAGCCAAAGCAACCTTACAAATGTAGGATGGAGTTTCTCCTATTTATGGGTCATCTGTGGTGAGGTGTATTTATTTAACAAGGTTGCCTTTTACTGGTGGAAAGGACGGTTGAACAGTTTGGCACAAAGCTGGGGTTAAAACAGGGCTCTGCAGAGGGATTTTTTATCTATCTTCGTCAGCCTGGTCCAGGCCTAGGCAACAATTATCTATTGTTTCTCTGTTATTCCTAAGACAAACACCAAGACTGAACCCAAATATAAACCACAAACTTTGAACGATAATGGTTTGTCAGTGTAGGTTCATTAACTGTAACAAATGCATCACTTTGGTGGGGGATTTGATAACTGGGGAGCTTATTGTTGTGTGGGGGCATGTGGTATATAGGCTATCTACGTACCTTCCTCTCAATTATTCTGTGAAACTAAAACTGCTCTAAAAAATAAAATATTTTTCCGGGCATGGTGGCTGACACCTGCAATCCCCGCATTTTGAGAGGCCGAGGCGGGTGGATTGCCGGAGGTCAGGAGCTCTAGAGCAGCCTGGCCAACATTGTGAAACCCTATCTCTACTAAAAATACAAAATTAGCTGGGCATGGTGGCGCATTCCTGTATGCCCAGCTACTCAGAAGGCTGAGACAGGAGAATTGCTTGAACCCGGGAGGTCGAGGTTGCAGTGAGCTGAGATTGCACCATTGCACTCCAGCCTGGGGAACAAGAGTGAGATTTAATCTCAAATAAATAAGTTAATGAATTAATTAAATATTTTAATTAAAAAAATTAAAAAGAGAAAAGCCCAGTGCCATAGAGGCCAAGTGAATGACTTTAAAGAGAAAGAGGTTGTTAAACATTGTCAAATGCTATAATTAACTAAAGGAGAAGACAACCTGAGACAGATCCAATGGGAACATTTAGAAAAACAAAAATTATAAAGATCACTTGAACTCAGAAATACCCATTTCCAAAATATTTACTGTGTTGTGTAAACCCTTGAGAGATATACATTGCATCTTATAAAAGAGATTTTCCTTCTTCACACTGCTTCTCTATGTTACTATAAAAATGTGGCCTGTGTTCTGGTTCCTGAGTAACCAATTTATGTTTTTTTTTTTCAGCTATAGGAATAATGATCTTACTCTTTATTCTTCTCTGTTGTAGGATGAAAAATGAATATATAGATTCTCTCATCTTTATAAAAGACATCACTGGTCTACAAGTTACAACAGCCTAAACTGGAGCCTAATCATAAAATATTGATGCATTTAGCATCAGTATGTTTCTTCTGTGGAGTATTTATAAAGCAAACATTGATTTAATTTCCTAAAGCAGTTTTAATCTCTTAGTTTTTGTCCCAGTTGGTTTAAACTTCTAAATTATATTACTAGTTTGTAACAGTACAAAATTAAATTGTTTGGTTCTGAGGTTAGATTGTCTAATATGGTTGCCAGTAGTCACATGCAGATATTTAAATTTAAATTTATTAAAATTTGGCTGGGCACAGTGGCTCATGTCTATCATCCCAGAACTTTGGGAGGCCAAGGCAGGTGGATTACTTTAACCCAAGAGTTTGAGAATCACCTGGGCAACATGGCAAAAATCTGTCTCTACAAAATAAATAAATAAATAAATAAATAGGCATCTTGGAGTGCACCTGTAGTACCAGCTACTTCGGAAGCTAAGTTGGAAAGTTTGCTTGAGCCCAAGAGGTGGAGGTTGCAGTTAGTCGAGATCATCCCACTGCACTCCAACCTGGACAGCCCAGAGACCCTGTCTCAAAATAATAATATGAATAATAATTAAATACAATTTAAATATTTTTTTCTTAGTTACATTATTTTTCAAATGCTCAGTAAACATATGTATCTCATGATTACTTAAACAGCACCTATAAAAAGAAATATCAATCAACGAAAACATTTTTATTGTACAACACAGCCAGAAATATTCGTGTCTTTGTTCTTTACAAGGGTGGGTAATGAATGCTATCTTAGTGCACAAGAGTCTAGCAAATTCAGTATGCATGAGAATATTTGAACTGGGAATTATTTAATTATTTGCCAAAGAGCTCCAAAGATTGCAAATTTTTAGATTTTTATATGTTTTTTATATATTTTTATATGTTAAAGTTTGAGCAAAAACTTAAGCATCAGAATGTTCTATTTTAATTGTAGGCACATTACCAGAAACTGTAAGCAGGCCTTCATAATATATAGACATTTTCATTAAAATCTGTTCATCAATTTCAACAAATTTTCTGTTAAATTTTAAACAATTAGAAAAATTGTGGTACCTAAAATAATCTCAGCTACTTGTAGGATCTTGATAATAGCAATGCCCAATTTATTCATTATTCATTATCAAGCAAATTAAAAATGTCCTACAAATACTTCTAGTTGGAAAGTGAGATCATTTCAAACGTCCAAATGAAATATGAAAAATTTTGGTGACTGAGGATCATCAGGGGCATCCAATTTGACAAGGTCAAGTACCTTTGAACTTCCATACTTCACAGCAGCTTTACTCATAGCTCTATTATGTGATCATGGGCATGTGCCAAACTGATACAACAATTTTTCTCCTAGGCCGGGCGTGATGGCTTATGCCAAAGTAACCTCAGCACTTTGGGAGACTGAGGTGGGCAGATCACCTGAGGTTGGGAGTTCGAGACCATCCTAACATGGAGAAACCCCATTTCTAAAAAAAAAAAAAAAAAAAAAAAAAAAAAAAAAAAAAAAGATTTTTCTCCTGAAGATATTGCAAATCTTTTCTTTGGAATCAGTTTTTTTGGGGTATTTTATCAAATGAGATTGTTTCTGGAGATACTAATCAAGTAATCAATTTGGTTCAGTAAGGATTTGATAATTGGATATAACCATGTAAATTTCATATCTCAGAATTTATATTTTAAATTGGAGAAATTTAGTAGGCATGGATATACAGACATGCGTCACTTAATAACAGGGATGCATTCTGATAAATGCATTGTTAGGTGATTTTGACATTGTGCAACCGTCATACACTGTATTAGGTTGGTACAAAAGTCATGGTAGTTTTTAGCATTATTGCATCAACATAAATACATACATAAGCCTAAATGCTATAGCCTACTGCACACCTAGGCTATATGGTATAACCTCTGCTCCTACCCTATAAACCTGTAAAGCGTGTGACTGTACTGAATACTGTAGGAAATTATAACACAATGTAAGTATTTGTGTATCTAAATATGTCTAAACCTAGAGAAGATACAGCAAAAGTATGATATAAAAGGTAAATATATGGTACACCTGTATAAGGTATGAATGGATTTTTCAGGACAGGAAGTCAGTTTCAGTGAATAAATAAGTAGTAAGTGAATGTGAAGACTGAGGACATTATTCTACACTACTGTGGACTTAAACACTGTATATATAGGCTGCTCTAAATTTATTTTAAAAATCTCTTGTTTTAATAATAAATTCACCTTTGCTTAGTGTAATTTTTATACTTTACAAAGTTGTTAATTTTAAAAAACTTTTTGACAGTTTTGTAATAACACTTAGCTTAAAACACAAACACATTGTACAACTGAACAAAAATATTTTCTCTTTGTGTCCTTATTCTATATGCTTTTCAGTCTTAAAAATATTTTATTTATTTACTTTAAACATTTTTTATTAAAAACTAAGTCACAAACACACCCATTAATTAGCCTAAGCCTACCCGGAGTCTGAATCGTCAATATCACTGTCATCCACCTCCACATCTTGTCCCATCAGCAGGTCTTTAGGGGCAGTAACACTAACGGAGCTGCCATCTCCTATAATAACAATTCCTTCTCATAAAATGTCTCCTGAAGGACTGGCTAAGGCTGTTTTACAGTTAACTTTTCGTGAGTATAAGGAGGATACTCTAAAATAACGGTGAAAATATAGTATAATAAATACATAAATCAGTAACATTTTTACTTATTATCATTATCAAATATTGTACTGTAGGTAATTGTATGTCCTATACTTGTATATGACCGGCGGCACAGAAGTTTTGTTTACACCAACATCACCACCAACATGGGAGTAATGTGTTGCACCACAAAGTTAAGACAACTACGATGTCACTAGGTGATCCAATGTTTCCTTTCAATTATAATCTTATGAGACTATAATTTACATGCAATTTTTCTTTGACCAAAATGTCTTTATGAAGCACATGACTATATCTGAAATGATAGTTCTTTTAAATATTTATAAAAGATATCCTAAGATTATATTCAGGACTTGAACTCAACTCTGGACCAAGGGGACCTAATAGACATCTACAGAACTCTCCACTCCAAATCAACAGAAGATACATCCTTCTCAGCACCACATAACACTTATTCTAAAATTGATCACATAATTGGAAGTAAAATACTCCTCAGCAAGTGCAAAAGAATGGAAATCATAACAAACAATCTTTCAGACTACAGTGCAATCAGATTTAAACTCAGAATTAAGAAGCTCCTCAAAACCACACAACTCATGGAAACTGAGAAACCAGCTCCTGAATGACTACTAGGTAAATAATGAAATTAAGACAGAAATAAATAAGTTCTTTGAAATCAATGAGAACAAAGACACAATGTATCAAAATCTCTGGGACACAGCTAAAGCAATGTTTAGAGGAAAATTTATAACACTAAATGCCCACAGGAGAAAGTGGGAAAGATCTAAAATTGACACCCTAACGTCACAATTAAAAGAACTAGAGGAGTAAGATCAAACAAATTCAAAAGCTAGCAGAAGACAAGAAATAACTAAAATCAGAGCAGAACTGAAGGAGATAGAGATACAAAAAACTCTTAAATCCAGGAGCTTGTTTTTTGAAAAGATTAACAAAATAGATGACTGCTTGCCAGACTATATAAAGAAGAAAAGAGAGAAGAATCAAACAGACACACACATACACACAAAAAGGATAAAGGGGATATCAACACTGATCCCACAGAAACACAAACTACCATCAGAGAATACTATAAACACTGCTACGCAAATAAACTAGAAAATCTAGAAGAAATGGATAAATTCCTGGACACTTACACCCTCCCAAGACTAAACAGAGAAGAAGTTGAATCCCTGAATAGAAAAATAACAAGTTATCAAATTGATGCAGTAATTAATAGCCTACTAACCCCAAAAAAGCCCAGGACCAGACAGATTCACAGCTGAATGCTACCAGAGGCACAAACAGGAGCTGGTACCATTCCTTCTGAAACTACTCCAAACAATAGAAAAAGAGAGACTTCTCCCTAACTCATTTTATGAGGCCAGCATCATCCTGATATCAAAACCTGGCAGAAACACAACAAAAAAAAGAAACTTTCAGGCCAATATCCCTGATGAACATCAATGCAAAAATCCTCAATAAAATATGACAAACCAAATCCAGTAGCACATCAAAAAGTTTACCCACCATGATCAAGTCAGCTTCATTCCTGGTATGCAAGGCTGGTTCAACATATGCAAATCAATAAACATAATTGATCACATAAACAGAACCAATGACATAAACCACATGATTATCTCAATAGATGCAGAAAAGGCCTTCGATAAAATTCAACACCGCTTCATGCTAGAAACTCTCATTAAACTAGGTACTGATAGAAAGTATCTCAAAATATTAAAAGCTATTTATGAAAATCCCACAGCTAATATCATACTGAATAGGCAAAAGCTGGAAGCATTCCCCTTGAAAACCAGCACAAGACAGTGATGCCTTCTCTCACCACTACTATTCAACACAGTATTTGAAGTTCTGGGCAGGGGAATCAGGCAAGAGGAAGAAATAAAGGGTATTCAAATAGGAGGAGAGAAAGTCAAAAAATCTCTGTGTGCAAATGACATGACTGTATATTTAGAAAACTCCATCATTTCATCCCCAAATCTCTTTAAGTTGATAAGCAACTTCAGCAAAGTCTCAAGATACAAAATCAATGTGCAAAATTCACAAGCATTCCTATACACCAGTAATAGATAAGCAGAGCCAAATCATGGGTGAACTCCCATTCACAATTGCTACAAAGAGAATAAAATGCCTAGGAATACAATTTACAAGGGATGTGAAGGACCTCTTCAAGGAGAACTACAAATCACTGCTCAACACAAACAAATGGAAAAACATTCCATGCTCATGGATAGGAAAAATCAGTATCATGAAAATGTCCATACTGCTCAAAGTAATTTATAGATTCAATGCTATCCCTGTCAAGCTACCATTCACTTTCTTCACAGAATTAGAAAAAAACTACTTTTAATTTCATATAGAACCAAAAAAGAGCTCATAGAGCCAAGACAATCCTAAGCAAAAAGAACATAGCTGGAGACATCATGCTACCTGACTTTGAACTATACTACAACACTACAGTAACCAAAAACAGCATGGCACTGGTACCAAAACAGATGTATAGACTAATGGAACAGAACAGGCCTCAGAAATAATGAGGAACTTAAACACATTTCCAAGAAAAAAGCAAACAACCCTATCAAAAAGTGGGCAAAAGATCTGAACAGACACTTCTCAAAAGAAGACATTTATGCCGGCAACAAACATATATACATTAAAAAAAAACTCATCATCACTGGTCATTAGAGAAATGCAAATCAAAACCACAATGACATACCATCTCACACCAGTTAGAATCGCAATCATTAAAAAGTCGGGAAACAACAGATTCTGGGGAGGATGTAAAATAGGAACACTTTTACACTGTTTTTGCGAGTGTTAAATAGTTCAACCATTGTGGAATACTGTGTGGCAATTCTTCAACAATCTACAATCAGAAATACCATTTGAGCCAGCAATCCCATTACCAGGTATATATCCAAAGGATTGTAAATCATTCTACTATAAAGACAGAATCACACGTATGTCTATTGCAGCACTGTTCACAATAGCAAAGACTTGGAACCAACCCAAATGCCCATCAATGATAGACTGGATAAAAAAATGTGGCACATATACATTATGGAATACTATGCAGCCATAAAAAAGGATGAGTTCATTTGCAGAGACATGGATGAAGCTGAAAACAATCATACTCAGCAAACTAACACAGGAACAGAAAACCAAACACCACATGTTCTCACTCATAAGTGGATGTTGAACAGTGAGAACACATGGACACAGGGAGGGGAACATCACACATCAGGAACTGTTGGGGGATGGGGGAGCTAGGGAAGGGATAGCATTATGAGAAATACCTAATGTAGAGGATGGGTTGATGGGTGCAGCAAACCACCACAGCACATGTATACCTATGTAACAAACCTGCATGTTCTGCACATGTATCCCAGAACTTAAAGTATAATAATAACATCAAAATATATCCTATGATTATACAGTGAGTCATTTTCTAGGGATGATTCACTGGAAAGCAGATCTGTTATTTTCTAGATTCCCAGATATAACAATGCATATTAATGTTTCTCAAAGTATAGTATGTGGAAAAGTTGTTTCTTTCCGGGTTAGTTAGTAGGTGACATATGTTTAGTTAGATTTAGAAAAAGAAAGGGGATTAAAGGTTCATGATCAAATTCATTTGAGAGAAGTTGGGTTAGATAGAATGTTTTATTTTTTAACTGTAGGGCATTCTAGAGCTTTTCAAGTGCTCATGTGCATTGTGAATCTCCAAGCAGGGTAGGGTAGCATTGCTCAGGAGCATCTCACAGAACTAATATGTCACAGAATACATTTTGAGAAATGTTAGTACATGTACTAAAATCATCTGAAAAGAAAAAAAAGCAAGCATATGTATTAATGGTGTCCGAATTTAATGCTATATTTTGAAAATTTAAAATTGTATTTAAAAATAAAAAGAACCACAAAATATCATGTAAGAAATTGCTAGTACCCTCTCAAAGAAGAGAGAAAGGAAGAATGGAGGAAAAGAAGGAGTGAAAGATGGAGTTGTATTATCTACTAATTTACCAGATTATTTTCTACTTTGGTTTTAGAATGTGTACAGCAACTTATCCTTATAATAACTCATTTTTTTGAAGTAGCCATTTTACTATATCCTCACAGTTTTATGGGCCAGGAATTTGGACAGGGCTCAGCTCGGTGATTTTTCTATTGCACATGGTGTTAATGGGAATCACTCAGTGGTATTCAGCAGGTAGATGAACTGAAATGGAGGGGTTGAGATGGCTTCACTCACATGTCTGATGTTTGGTGAGGGTGGCTGGAATCTAGGACTGTTGACCAGAGAACCCACACATGGATTCTCTGGGAAGAATACAAATTATTGTACATACATATTCTTAGAATATCTATGGCAAACTTACTCTCTGTCTTTCCAGATGTTCAAGACTTAACAGCACTTATTAATGCCTCCCGATAGTATAAATGAGAGAAGCTACTATGTAAGATAGAGAAACAATCACAGGACCAGGAGCCCAGACCAAAAAAGAAATTAAGTCAGGTCTAATGAAATGAGAATAGGTCTAGAATAAACTGTAAAATTTCTTTGGTTTTGTTTGAATTTCATGGCAGTATGCGTTCCCAAAGAGCTCTGTGAATCATCCATTTGTTATATCGCCAAAAGGTCTCCAAATATTTGAAGCCAAAATGGGCTTTTAAAACATCATGAAATAACTACAAACTTTGCCATTCATTTTTTGAAACTGCACAGTGATTATATCTTTTTTTCATATTCCAAGATATGGTCTAAATGGAGACTTAATGTTCCAAAGAGGTTATGCTCATGTTCTCAAAATAAACATATTATCTATTGCTTCATATTTGGATTATTGTTCGTAATTCTCTGTGAATCATCAAAATGCTTTACGGAAACGCCATTAGTAGAAGGAAGTTCACTTTCCTTATTTAATGCATTTTTTTCTAAGCCGTTTGAAATGTTTAAAAGATGCATCATATTGATGCAATCAAGGTACATGTACTGTAGACAGGACCTTGAATCATTAGCCAAATGCCATGTTTCTCAAAATATATTTCACATAAAATGAATTTGTAGGACTACTGATTTTTTGGGGGGGCACGGTACACTGTTAAAAGTTTATGGAATTGAGAGCTAGAATCAAGCAGGTTTTTGTTTCTTTTTTTACTGCAGGACTTCTGAGTAACTTTAATATGCAGTCGCTGGTAAACAATCATTTAGTAATATGGGAAAGAATTAGATCTGACAAACGTGACTTGTGGGCAGCTGTGTTAGTGTGGGCACGAGACTAAACATCATACTTTTTGCAAAATAGAATATGTGAGTTTCTTATGTATTCAGTTCAACGCATACCCTTTAAAATAATTGAGTGCGAGGAAAGGAAGTTCCTTTGGACAGTATACTTTGTTTGAGTCTAATATATCCTTTTATTGAGAATGTGCTGTAGGGGCTGAAGCAGGATATTTTGGGACTTTCTTTACTTCAGTTTTGCAGTATTATCATATCACCATCTTCTGATTAACAGTAGTAAAAATATTATTTTCAGAGAGAACTTACAACATAATGAGCCTGAAAGACTTTTGCAGCTCATGTGTGTACTTAATGCAAAATCTCATTGTAATATCTACTTATCATATCGTCTTTGGAAAAGGGAGAAAAATTTGAAACAGAAAGAAAGCTTTTTTCTATTGCTGATATAATTATGAACATATTTTATCCTAGATGTTTTAAATTACCCCTGATTACATTTTTTAATTTTCCAGAAATTGAGTGATATAATATGAATATTATTAAGATAATATATTTTGACAAATTACATTCCAGGAAGATTATCTAATTTTCCACTTTTGCCAGCAGTAAATTAGAGTGATGGTTTTCTCATATCTCACCATTAGGTAGTTTTTCTTTAGAAAGTATAGGAATTTGACAGGTGTAGTATCTATTTTTAATCAAGGGGCATTTATTTAATGACAAATAAGGCTGGGCTTGTTTTTTTTTTTTTTTTCATTTTTCATGTCTTTAAATGATTTTTGAGCCAGAAAAACATAGCTTCCCTGGAAGCTAATCATTGATGGGTCAAGCTTTGGCTTTCTTCATCTCCTCTAGCTACTTTAGGGACATTGCAGCTAGAAACCAGTAAAAACCAGGCAGTCAGCCACCTACTATTTAGGTCCCTTTTCTGAGGTAGCAGAGGTACAGTGAAAAAAGAAAAAAACAGTGTAAACCCTGGATCTGTGTAAATCTCATACCAAATGAAACAGAATTTTTTTACATTCACTAAAAAATGGACATTTTATAAATGATATCCATGAATCTTAATGTAGGAGATTAGAATGCTTGTACAATTTGCAAAAAGTAATCCTAGGACAGAATCCTTCACTTCGATGGCTCATTTACCTCTTATCCTCTGCCATCATACAAAACTAGTGTGAGCCAATATTGGACAACCAATCATTCATAGATAATGGTTCAGAATTCTAAATTTTGGGGGAGCTCAAAAAGGTAATTAGATATCATTATTAATGACCTAACATTGATGATACATTTTATTCCATCTAATGTGCTTGATTCTATTTTAAATTTCCCAAATCATTAATATTTTTTCATGGATTATGATAAAAAGCTAAAGTTAGTCAATAGGTGAAAATAATTTTAATCGTAACCATTGGTGAAGAATAATTAGTGAGAGCCAGTCATGACTGATAATTTGCACCCAGCTTATTCTTAATGACATCGAAAAAGTGAAACGTTAATATGGAGTAGAAAACTCTACTTATTTAATGTGATAAGTTCTACTGAACATCTGCATAATATTTAGTGAAAAATAGTGATTGCTTAAGTGGGAGAAAATAATATGGTATTCAGTGGGATGGTTTTAGAATGTGGCAAAACTGAAGTAACATTGATATTGTCCACTTTTTCCATTCATGACTATAGTATATTTTGGTTAAGTTTCCCAACCTTACTAAATAATGATTAATCTGGGAATTTGATTTATATGTTGTAAATTCTGAGAAACAACTAGGCCTAAATCAGTACATCTGTTAGTGTCTTTCTACTCTTCTATTCAAAATGAGTAAAACAATTATTAGGAAGAAAATGTTCATATACATGGCCTCTGAAATTGTGTGGCATCTAACTAAATGATTTTTATTTTAAGAAATAAATTAACAAAGCCCCTTTACTTTCAACCATTGTGAGTCATTTAAGTCATATATTGTTAGATTATTTAATTATGCTTTTTCTCTGTAATATATTGCTATAGAAATACTAAATCTTGAACAATTGCTTGTATAATTTAATAAAATATTTTTGGAAAAGATAATACTTGTGGTCAAAGGATACAAAAGGTTTTTAACTGAAATATTTCCCTCTCATCCCTAATGCCCAGTCATTTATGTCCTCCCCTTAGGAGACCAGGCGGAGTCATGGTTGCATCCAGAGATGATCTGTAAATATTGTGGTGATTATTTTTAATGGAGAAGTGGAATTATACTGTGACTATATGTTGTGTATATCATGCAGTTTGACTTTTGATTTATTTCTTTGTCTTTTAATTTATGCCCTGGCTTCTGAAAACAAGAACTATATTCATTTATATTTTCAGCAAATTGCTATTAAATACCTATTCTGTTCCAAGTACTATTATAGGTACTGGGGACAAAACAAACCAATAGTCCTGCCTTTGTGAAACTCATATTTGTATTCATCATCCCTACATCCCAAGAGTATATTACAGTATCTGGTCCATAGTCATAATCAGTCAGGTTTTTCTGAATGAAATTATGCTGACTATGTATTAGTCATTGTTTATTCTCTCTTCTTCCTTCCTTTGTATGCAGATAGATAGATATGGATTCATCTTCTCCAGTCTATCTACTGCCCATCTATTTATCTATCTATCTATCTATGTATCATCCTAAGATGAGAGATTTTAAGGATGGCTCACATGATTGTGAGAGCAGGCAAGTTTTATATTCATAGGACAAGCTAGAAGGAGGGAAATTCAGGTAAGATTTGATGTGGCAGTCTAAAACTCAACAGTTCAAAACGCAGACAGAATTTCTATGTTGCAGTCTGGAGGCAGAATTCTTTTCTCAGGAAACCGTTGCCCTTAAGGCATTCAACTGATTGTCTGAGACCCATTCACATTATGGGGAGTAAATCTGCTCTACATAAAGTCAACTGATTGTAGATGTTAATCCCATCTACAACTACAAAATACCTTTATAACAACTCAACTAGCCTTTTTTTTGAGATGGAGTCTCACTCCGTCACCCAGGCTGGAGTGAAGTGGTGCAATCTCAGCTCACTGCAACCTCCTCCTCCGGGGATCAAGCCATTCTCTTGCCTCAGCCTCCTGAGTAGCTGGGATTACAGGAGCATGCCACCAAGCCAGGCTAATTTTTGTATTCTTAGTAGAGACAGGGTTTTTCACCATGTTGGTCAGGCTAGTCTGGAACTCCTGACCTCGTGATCACCCACCTCAGCCTCCCAAAGTCCTGGGATTACAGGCATGAGCCACTGCACCTGGCTCTAAACTAGTCTTTGACCAAACAACTGTTCATCATACTCTAGCTAAATAGACACATAAAATTAAACATCATAGATGCCTATCTGTTACAATAATGTTCCAGGATGCCAGGATAATATGGATAATTTAGTAAAGGCTCTATTTCAAAATAGATTTATTGCAAAACATCAATTACACTCTTCATGGACCTGTTCTCTAAGTACACTTTCTAATTTACTCATACTTCTAATTTCACTGTCTCTACATATCCAGTAAAATACCTTATTTAGGTGTTATGGCTAAATTTTCAGTAGTATAGAAAAAGGTACAAGCTGGTTTTCTTCTTTATTTAAAATAGAATAGAAAGTGGATAGTCTTCATAATATTGCTTGTTTTTCCTGGATTACACCATTGAGATTTGACTATTGCCCTTCCATTTGCTCTTTCTTGTTTGACCCAGATTATAATTTTTTTTTTTACTAGTTTACAGTAATTTACCATTTTCTGAAATCACATACATATGAATTAGATGCAATTTAGAAAAAAGCTAATATGTGAACTATATTAAACTACTTAAAATGATGAAGATACTTTTGAAGATCCTAAATGGGCTTGCCAGGAATTGTACTTATAAAATATGTTTTTCTTTTAACTAGCCTTCTGTACTTCCAGTTTAACTTTATAGCATAATATCAGTGCCTGATATGCCTCCCTCCTATTCTCCAATAAAATACTGAGGAAGAGATTCAGAAACCAAAGCGTGAGATTCAGAGATCAAAGCATTGAATGAAATAACGATGAGAAAAAATTATGGGGGATACATGGCAAATCGCGTTGAACTAAAAAAGAAAAACCTCTCCCCTTTTAGAAGCACTATGACCCATTAAAGCAGATAAGGCAGAGAGAAGATAATAAAAGACTTTGTCTCTCTGTCATGGTCAGCCTAGATTAGAAATCCAGGATTGTTCCACTGGCCAGAAAACTAGGACACCACTTTCCTGTGTCACAAGGACCATTTATGAGATGACCAGAGTCCTGCCCACCATTTGCTCCTTCCTAGCCCCAGTTTAGGTTCCTGTATTTCTACATCCACTGGGAAGGTGGTTCCCACACTTTCCTGATTTATGTGTTTATCAAATATTGATTGGGAATCTACGATAGCTAGGAAATATTCTAGGTGTTGAGAATATAGCAGTGAAAAAAAAGTGCCTTCTTGGTACTTAAGTACTAGTGGGAAAAGAAAGACAATAAACTAAACACAATTAATGGATAAACTACGTAGGATGTTAGAACATGATAAATTCTATGGAAAAAATAAAATAAGAAAACAAGAGGAGTTGGGACTGTGGTGGGTGAGGAATATAGTCAAGATAGGCCTTATTAAGTCATCAGAATCTTGTAGAAAGATACATATGCATATGCAACATGTAATACAAATATGTAGATAGATAGATGAATTTTGCACCCATGTTCAGAATTTCAAATTCAGTATCTGTGAGCAGGACCTCAGAATCTGTACCCCTTCCATTGAATCATTCACCTTGGTTTATAAACATGTTTATGCCTCCTATCTTGAAATAAAATAAATAAATAAATAATATATATAAATATATAAATAAATAATTCCTGTATTCCCCCTTTCCTCTACCCATACAAACACTAAATCTCTTCTTTTCTCTCTAGCTAAATTTCCAGAAGTAATAATCTGTACTTAAATAATCTGTACGAAATACATCCGTTAAGCATATCTTAAATTTATCAGACATATATATAGTGCTTATTAAGTGCCAGGATTGTTCTAAACACAACATAGGTAGTATTACTGTAGTCATTATTTTATCTCTATACTATATTGCCTTAGCGATTTGAATCATCCAGTTCTTCCCATTTTCAATGTGTACCAGAGTAATTTAAGATAGACACATTTTGCATGAAAGAACATGAGGAAATTTTATTTGCACTAGGCAAACCACAAACGATGGGAATCCAGCAATGTTCTGTTTCATGTCAGCTGCAGAGAGAGGCACGTTCATAAACATTATAGAAAGCTCTAAATATAACGACCTTGTTCAATTTTATTCCAGTTCCTCCCAGTGACACTAATATAGCTTAACCACTTGCAGAGGAAGCAATAGAGGAAAACATAGAATAGACAAAATATAACAAATGACTTTGTTGCTGCAACCTATGCCTTTTGTCCTGAGAGATTCCACATCATATATTTTCTCAGTCTTGCCTCATTATTGGAATTTTCAAATTGTTCATAATAAGAATCCCTGGTGCCTTGGGCCAAATCTCAAAATTTCTGTTTTTATATATTCTCTCTCTCTCTCTCTCTGTCTGTCTGCGTGCGTGTGTGTGTGTGTATGTGTGTGTGTGTGTGTGTGTGTGTGTGTGTGTGTGTGTGTGTTGTATTGGAGCATATAACTAGAAGTTTTAATATAACTTAAGAAAGGTTTCTCTTTTATTAAGAATTTTACAAAAAGTAACTTTGTTTACTGAAATAAAAGGAATAAAGGGCACCCATTATGTAGATGTCTGTCTATTTAAAAGTCCTTCTATCTTAAATGTCAACAAACATTTCATACTCTAAGTATTGGTAATATTTTTACTACAACCTCTTATTATCTTATATTGTTTTTGTTTCTCATAGTAGATAACCCGTTTTCCTTATGTTTATTAACAGATGGCCTTTACACTGAAATCCAATTTTTTCTTGTGTTAGTTGTTACCCATACCCTACTCCAAGCTTCAGTGAAGGCTAATGTATTAGCGTGCTTTATAGTCAAGAGTAGTTCATAGGTAAGGCAGAACTCACACAGTATGGTGACTTCACACTAATTTTTCTTGACTATTGGGCAAGATTTTCTAGAAATGGGTCTAGATGCATCATGTACATCATCTCAGCACAGTACTGAATATCTGGAAGAAACAAAAAGCCTACATTGCTGAAGGGCAATAAAAGAAGTTCCAAGTAATTAAATAGCTTAAGCCCACAGAATTTGAGCCCTCATAAACTTTGACTTTTATTTGGTTCTTGACGTTTTGTTAAAAATTCTAAGACTCTTTACTCTGAACCAGATTCTGGACCTAAGGTTCTGTATCTGAACCATAATCTTAGAACTCATTTACTTCTTTTACATATTTTATGCTTTGATTCTCTGCTCATTTCAAGTCATTTCTTGTGCTGTGTGTTGTTAATTACATAGAATCAAATTTTCAATTCCATAGTCATTCTTAAATGTATATCTTTGTAATTTATTATCAATCATTTTGGTTCAACTTCAGTTTTTCCAAATAAAAATAACACTGGAAATTCAGAAAATTTTAGGCATTTATGTTTCAGTGCAAATATCAAAATCTTTTATAAATTAAAAAATATATCAGAGATTGACAACCAGCTACCTTTAATGATTTTAACTTTGCCAAATGAAAGTACCAATAATTAAAACAACCCCAATAAAAGTTTGTCTCCAGTCTAATTAATATGTGAAGTAAAAAAAAAAAACTCCCATGACTGGAAAATATTACATTTCTTATTATACTACGTAATCATCTGCACCAATTTTTGCATTTGTTCACAAATGAAAAATTTAACTCACAGCCTCCAAAGTGTCAGCCAAATATTGGTGCTTTAATTTAAACTTAAAATCTAAACACTACTGTTGTGAATAATGCTGCAATAAACATGGGAGAGGAGTTATCTCCTTGATATACTGATTTTCTTTCGTTTGGATATATACTCAGCAGTAAGATTGCTGCATCATATGGTAAGCCTATTTTTAATTTTTTGGGGATCCTCCATAGTATTTTGTATGGTGGTCATAATAGTTCACATTTGAACCAATAGTTTATAAAAATTCCATTTTTTTCCACATTCTTGCCAACATCTGTTATTGTCTGTCTTTTTGATGATAACCATTTTAACTGGAGTAGGATGTTATCTTCTTGTGATTTTGATTTGCATTTTTCTGATGGTTGGTGATATTGAGCATTGTTTCATATACCCATTGGTCATTTGCATGTCTTTTGAAAAAACAATCTGGAGACAACAGATGCTGGAGAGGATGTGGAGAAATAGGAACACTTTTACACTGTTGGTGGGAGTGTAAACTAGTTCAACCATTGTGGAAGACAGTGTGGCGATGCCTCAAGGACCTAGAAATAGAAATTCCATTTGACCCAGCAATCCCATTACTGGGTATATATCCAAAGGATTATAAATCATTCTGCTATAAGGACACATGCACACGAATGTTCATTGCAGCACTGTTTACAATAGCAAAGACCTGGAACCAACCCAAATGCCCATCGATGATAGACTGGACAGGGAAAATGTGGCACATATGCACCATGGAATATTATGCAGCCATCAAAAACGATGAGTTTGTGTCCTTTGTAGGGACATGGATGAATCTGTAAACCATCATTCTCAGTAAACTGACACAAGAACACAAAATCAAACACCGCATGTTCTCACTCATAGGCGGGTGTTGAACAATGAGAACACATGGACACAGGGAGGGGAGCATCACACACTGTGGTCTGTCGGGGGGGGAAAATAGGGGAGGGACAGCAGTGGGTGGGGAGTTGGGGAGAGATAACATGGGGAGAAATGCCAGATATAGATGATGTGGAGGAAGGCAGCAAATCACACTGCCGTGGGTGTACCTATGCAACAATCTTGCATGTTCTTCACATGTGCCCCAAAACCTAAAACGCAATAAAATGTTAAAAAAAGAAAAATGCCTGTTTAAATCTTTTGTCCATATTTAAATCAAACTAATTATTTTGTGTTCCTATTGAGTTGTTTGAGATCCTCATACATTCTGAAAATGCCTTGTCAGATGGATAGTTTGCAAATATTTTCTGACATTCAGCAGATGGTCTTTTTATTCTGTTTATTGTTTCCTTTGTTTGTGTGGAAGCCTTTTAGCTCAATATAATCTTATTTGTCTGTTTCTGCTTTTGTTGCCTGTGGTTTTAAGGTTGTAACCATAAAATTTTGCGGAAACCAATGTCCTGAAGGATTTCTCCAATACTTTCTTCTAGATTTACAGTTTTCATTGCTATGTTTAAGTGTTTTTAACCCCTTTTTTGGTTGATTTCAGTCTTTAATCCTTTTTCAGTTGATAAAGGTGAGAGATAGGGCTCTAATTTTTTTCTTCTGCGTATGCCTACCCAGTTTTCCTAGCATCATTCATTGAAGAGGCTGTCCTTTCCCCATTGTGTATTCTTGGCACCTTTGTCAAGAATGAGTTGACTGGAAATGTGTGGATTTATTTCTGGATTCTCTATTCTGTTCCATTAGTCTAAGTGTCTGGTTTTACGTCATCAATAGATGAATGGATAAAACAATGTGATACAAATCCACAAAAGAATATTATTGAGCCATAAGAAAGAATACAATTCTGTCATTTGCAGCAACATGGATGGATAGAAGGACATTATGTTAAGTGAAATAATCCAGGAAAAGAATGACAAATATCACATATCCTCACTCATATGTGGGAGCTAAAAAATAATCTCATGGAAGCAGAGAGTAAAATTCTGGTCAGCAGAGGCTGGAAATGTCAGTAGGGAGGGCGAGATAAAAAGAGGTGGTGATGAGTGCAAAGACACAGTTAAATAGAAGGAGTTAAGTTCTAAGTTTTGACCACAGTAGGGCAAATATAGCTAGCAATAATTTATTGTATATTTTAAAATATCTGTAAAAGAAACCTCAGATTGCTTTCAATGCAAATGATACATTTTTTTTTTTAGGTGATATTTATCCCAAATACCCTGATTTCATGGTTACACATTGCATGCATGTATCAACACATCATATCAAACCAGAAGTATGTATAGCTATTATTTATCATTTAAAAACTAAATATTGCTTTTCTTATCTTTGTCTTTATGCAGCTTTTAGTCGCTTTTTCATCACCTTAAACATTAGCTTACAAGCTGACAGCTACATTAGTAAATATGGCCAGAAAATACATTTGATATGGCATTCGAGTACTCTCTTTCCCATGTGAATTAGTAGCCAATGTTCAAAAGTTGGGCTGTGACACACAAGAAAATCCACACTTTAGGTGTGGGCTCTCTATTGCTTCATAGTCTTCATTGGACTATTGACATCCGTTTTTGTGGTTTGCTTCAATTAAGCACCTAATTAAGTTTTTGATGCATAGAAACACATTTGGAAAAAAAAATCTTCAGAAGAATTCCTCAAAGTAAAAATAAATCCTTTAAAGATATTTTCTCACACAAGTATCACATTGTTCTCACCCTTATTGAAGGGTAGGCATTCTCGTAAAATAGATTTTGAATCAATTATTCTCTAGACAGTACAGATCAGCAGGCACTTAAAAGCCATTTAGGCTTTCTGAGCTTAAAAGCCATTTAGCCCTTCTACATTTCCTGGCAGCAGTTTTAAGCCAACACCCCTTTCATCTGTTAGCAGTAAGTTAGTGGGTGTGACTCTCTCTCTCAGAACTGGCAAGAGGGAAGAATTTGTTTGCTTTTGAGTGAAAAATAAATAGCCCATTGAAACACAAAATGAACTTTAAAAGTAACAATGTTTCTTTAAAAATAATGTAAAGCAAATCTACACAGGACTGAATATTTCCCATTCAAGCCAATGTCTCTTTCACACGCATTTGTATAACATAAAAAAATGTACTGATAGCCTTTCAGCCTGATAGAGATATACTCTACAATATGCAAATCGCACACATCATAATCTTGAAATGTTAAGAATATGGCTATTGATTAAAGAAAACTTTAGAATTAATTTCACTTTTGAACGAAATATACATATTTCTGGAGGTTTACAAATTACAACAGTTTTGCCCAATTTAAAGATATTTGCTTAAGGCAGGGATTAATTATGCAAATAAATCAATTTAAATGCCCAAAGATAGAATACATCTTTATCTTTTAGCCAAATACAAATAGAAATTTATACTGCCTCTCCCTCCTAGACCTCCTAGGAAGATTTTTCAAGGTTCCTCTATAATTTGCAAAGGAAACAAGTTTGACATATATTTATAAAACTCAGTCTAAAACCTGGGGCCAGCCAGATTCATAAGACCCAGGCCCAGGCCCCAACACTGTTTCTATTCTCAAGTAATCCCAGCAATTCTTCAAAATCTAGGTCCAAAAACAATACTCACTTTGGTGTACTTCCCCCACTGTGCCAATCAGCTTGCCAGCCTTTCAGCCAAACTGAGTTTCCCAGAACCTCCAAAGCCCTGTCCCTTTAATTAATGCACTTGTGCACAGAATCTGTTTTCTTTTGTTCCCAGGAGTAAAAGATTGCCCTATTAACTTATTCCAGGTGATTACACAGTTTCACAACCTATTCCCATCCACTTATTTTGTTTGAAATGGAACCCCTCTCCACACTGATTTCAAAAGACAATTCCCAGGATGCCCTGAACACATTTTCCCGACAAAAACACACCTACCTACACAAACACAGGCACACACATAGACATTGCAAGGCTGGTCTGACTCATCAAAGCCTTTTTGGTTGAGAGAATTTGGAGTTCAGAGTCTAAATCCTTCAGATTCTCCCTATCCATCCTGGAAAATCTGACAGAACCCTTCCTTTGGCAATTAAAATTACTATTCAATAGGGTAATTCTAAAACAGACCAGCATTAAGGGAAGCATTTTGAAGGTGCTATCTATGGGTGTTCAAGACACATTAAGGCCACTCACTGACACCACAGATATAGCCCAGCTTCTTAGCCCATTCTCTAGTACTGGTGCATTACTATCTGCCAACTGACCTCCACTATATTTTGACCACAGCCAGGATCCATTCTCCCTGCTTCACATGGCTCACATGGGCCTCGAGCAATGCATAATAAAACATTGATTGTTTAGCACGTAGAATTTTCTGTCTTATTTGACATAGAGCATAGGCCTATGCCATGGGAATGAGGTAATGTACTAAGGCAGATCTGACTCAGAGAGAGGCATCTTTATAGATTATACATGCTTCAATAGATTCTTATAATTTTCTTTCCATATTTCACATTCTCAACACTACCTCTTAGATCCGCCATGAGAAGATAGGAACAGGGCATGAAACACTTTAAACAGAAAACTTAGATTCTTGCTACAAACAACGTCTGCCTTTAGTCCCTAGGAGTCTCTGATTTTATCTTTGCCTTGCCTCATTCTTCCCTAACGCAAATTGACTATATCCAAACTCCTTAGTGCTTGAGTCCAAAGCAAGCAACAACAATAACAACAACAACTTATATGCATCATAGAAGCAAAAATTATTCTTCTTCACTTTCCCCAGTTATGGTGTTCTCTCTCTCTCTCTCTCTCTCCATCTGTGTATGTGTGTATTTGAGTATGTAAGTGTTGTTTTGGTGAGGTGTTAAGTGCTATAACTTACTCTAAGCACATATGTTTTCCAACACATACTGTAGACATTTTACATTGATTAATAGGAACAAAAAATGCCACGAAGAAATTATGAAACTATCATACAATTGAAATACTGAGGGTGAGTTTACCAAAGTTACAAGATCCTCTGAAATTTGCTATCAGGCCATTATAGAGTTATTAATATTAGAAAAGATGCTTCTCAAAGGAAGACATAAAAGTGGCCAACAATTATATTTTAAAAATGCTTGACGTCACTCATCCCATCAGAGAAATGCAAATCAAATGCATAAAATCCTGGACATGTACACCCTCCCAAGATTAAACCAGGAAGAAATTTAACTACTGGACAGATCAAAATGAACTCCAAAATTGGGTCAATAATAAATCGCCTACCAACCAAAAAAAAGTCCCAGACCACTCCGATTCATAGCTAAATTCTACTAGATGTACAAAGAAAACATGCTACCCTTACAACTATTCCAAAAACCTAAGGAGGAGTGGTTTCTTCCCATCTCACTCATTCTATGATGCAAGTATCTTTGTAATACCAAAACATGGCAGAGACACATCCATAAAAACACGTATTAGGCATGCTGATAGAAATATGTCTTATAGATTCATAAGTCTTATCTTAGACTTTCAGATTCTTGGT
Source organism: Plecturocebus donacophilus (assembly GCA_004027715.1). Lineage (NCBI taxonomy): Eukaryota > Metazoa > Chordata > Mammalia > Primates > Pitheciidae > Plecturocebus > Plecturocebus donacophilus. Next base: position 16,472 of record PVKP010007711.1, on the reverse strand, counting down.
AACCTGTTTCACAACCCTCAGCATTTGTCACCTAAATAACCATAAATTTGCATATTAAAGAAACAACACAGGTGAAACAGAAAAAATTACATTATAAGGAGTGGAGAGAAAAAATTTGGTGCTCTAAAGGAAAATTAAAGGATGTAATTGCCAATTAAACATAAAATTATAGAGATTATAAAGGCCTTTTAAATACACACACACACACACATACGCGCAAGTAATTCTATAAATTTTTACCTCAGAATTTTTACCCATGCCATGATATAAATACAAATTCACCCACTTGCAAAAAGAACTTGTTGGATCTAAACAGTGGTTTTTATCTTAATAGAAAAATAACAGCAGATTTAGAGAAGGCAGAAAAGAGTAAATAGAGAAAAAGAGGACTTACGAATGCTATAGTTAGCAGGTCGACCTTAAGATTCTTTTTTCTTAATGTAAATGTGCACGAGGACCACATTACTTTCATTTTACATAACTTTAACAAGTAGAGGTTCCATAAAACCTTCAGAGTGCTTGAAAAAGGGCCATTCTTGTTTTCTTCTCATTCTTATATTATTTGTTTCCCACTTTCTTTATCTGAAAAGGAGAAACCGAGCAGTGGCCTTGTGTTTTTGTGTGGTGGATCAATTTGTGCTGCTTATTGGCAGGACACCACAGTATGTCACCACTGAGTCGTTTCCACCTCTGCAGAGGTCTATGACATCAGAGAGAGCTCAGATTGCTGGGTGATCAGCCTCATATGTGTTTCCTGGATGAGCCACTTTTTAAATTAATTTTTACCTGGGATTTCCCTGCAGGGATTCTGCATGAGGAAGGGTTCAAGCCCCTAGACATTCCCATGAGGGCTACGGTAACCCAGCCGCAGCCTTTAGCTTCCAGGAGCAAATGCCCTTTCTCTTCAGAGCTGAAAACCTCAGTTTCTCATTAAGGAATGAAAACAATTCAGTACCTCACGCAATTGCACACAGACACACCAAAATAAGATTAAATTCGAGAGAAAAAGCAATAGCGAAGACCCTTTAGAATTCATCTCCAAACTAGAATTAAGATCCTTAAAAAACAACTTCCTCGAAGAGAAAATTAAAAAAAAAAAACGGCCCAAACCACTTCCTGTAAACTGAGCTCAGCCATCTGTGACTTTGTACCTCTCTTCTGCCATTATGCGTCCTCTCACGGTGCAAAGTCATCTCTGGTACCCCAAAGCCAAAAAGGTCAGATCATAAAATACGGAAAAATAGAGCTTTAGACCTAAAAAAATCAGCCCGTTATCCTTGAAACTCCACAAATAAAACACTCCAAAAGGGGGTGAGTGGTTCCTTTGTTCTGAATTCTTTAAAAGAGGCTCAAGTCATTAAGAAGTCTTCTCTGGATCTTTTGGTACTGCAGGTGGCAAAAGGGGGAAAAGAGGTACAGGGTCGAAGAAGAGGAAATGAAGGAACTTTTTTTTAAGAGAGGAAGCAAACACAGAAACCAGGCACATGGTCTTTTGTTTTCTTTCTTTTTCTTTCGAAGCCGTGAGGAATTTTAGCTGAATTAGGGAGGACTTGTTACCCATAATTTGGAATTCTAACTCAGATTAGACCAAGTCAGGTAGTTTGTCTAATCCAATGGGGAAAAGACTGGAACAAGCAACAACAAAACACCCTGACAATCTGATCACTGAGTACTCTAATGGTAAGGAGAAATTAAGACCAGCTGGTTGTTAATTGTAACTTTAGCCAAAACAAACCCCAATTCCGTTACTTACCTAAAGATGAATTTCAGGCTGAACACTGCTGTCCATCATCCTAGAAGCGGACAAAAAAACATCGTCTTCCCTGTTGGAAGTGAGCTCAAACTTCATAAAAGAGATACTTGTCTTCCATTATCACAAAAGCAGGAAAAACTTGCCTTCCTTGTGTTGGCAGCAAGTAAAACTCCAAAAAGAGAGAAGTTGGACAGCAAAATAAACTTTAGATCTCAACCAAATTTTGGGAGATCAGGGATTCTCTGGAGAGGGTGCTCTGAGATGTCAGCAAATTGTCCTATTGATTTGAGATATAACTCTTGACTACTTCATTGTCCTTTCACTAAAAAAATAATTTGTTGTTTGTTTCCCCCTTAACCCATTTCTTTTTTTTTTTTTTTTCCTTTTGCTTTACAGTGTTTCCTGGGGAAGAACGGAAAACAAGCGATTGGCAGAAAGAATGCTTTCAGTATTGCCAGCATTGTCAGAGAATTTTACCTTTTGATAAGACCCAGGAAAGGAAGAGAAAGCCTAGAAGAGTGAAGGAGTGGCAGAGGGAATTGAAGAAATAAGAGGAAATAAGAAAAAGTTCAAAGGTAATGATGACATAAAAATTGAATTAGTCAGACTGTCGGACCATAAGTAAAGGAGCTACATAAGCCTTTGCTATATTAGAATTGAAAAAACAAACGCTGACACGCTGCAATGCCTCTTTTCTTCCCCAATAAACATGAATAGCCCTGGAGCTTTCATTTAAAACATGCTAGCTCAGCCAGTTACACATTAGGACGGTTACTTTTTCTGAGTCAGGTGCTAAGCAAAAGAAATGTCATTTAAGGCCTCTTTACATTTAAATGTGGCATAGCTTTAATGCTAGTTTCATAATGGAATGTTTTAACATATCTGAATGATGTAAAGACTCTCTCTGGGGAAAAAAATTCACAACTAGTTGCAACTAAAAATTATAAAAAATGATCAGTATTCAACTATCCAGAAATCCCCTTTCTACCTAGATTCCTCTACCCCAGCTACACTGACTTTGCTCTTTCTTCAACATGCCAAATTTCTTGTTTCCGATAAACCCAAATTTGCAGTTCCTCTTCTTTCTCAGTGGAACACTCTGTCCCGAGGTCACCCACGACTTGCTCCTTCATTTCATTAAGGTTCTTGCTCAAATATCCACTACTACTAAAATTTCTTTTCTGAGGACCCTTTCAAAAAATGGTATCTGTAACATTCTCTACCCCTATTTTGCTTTATTTTTTTCTCATAGCACATAACACTGCCTGTTATTTTCAGATTTATTTATATACAGTCTTTCCTTACTATACTACATAATCCACTGGAAAGGGATTATATCATTTTTTCTTCATTCCTGTATTCCCATTTTTCCAAAGAGTGCTTAGCACATATTAAAATAAAATTTATCATTTATTGAGTGCTGACTGCATGTCAGGTACTTTGCTCAACAGTTTGCATTAATTAACTCATTTAATCCCTAAAACAGCTATTATTATTTTCACTTTAGAGGAAAAAGAAGCAAAGTGAGTTAATTAACGTGCTAAAGTTTATATCTAGTAAATAAGCTAAAATTCAAACACAGACCACAATGTTATATGGTTTTTCACTTGAAATAGATATTCAATACTTGTTAAATGAAGATCCTTTTGCTTAAAATGATATGCTAACGTTAATATCTCAAATAGTATCTTAGCTTCCAGTGGACTTCAGTGTAATTCATAATTTTGTATTTGCAATTAGAGGACCAAATGAAATACATGAAAAGAACTTTCAAGGCAACAATTTATTTGCCATGCTAAAGTGAGCTCCTACTTTTTGGCAGGCATTTTCCATATATTATGTAATTTAATACACCCCATAAGGTTAAGTACCATCTGCTCTATTTTACAAATGATGAAACTTAGGCCAAGTTCAGAGTCACATAGGGCCACATAGCAAAAACTGTTTCCATTGAGTCTAAAACATTAAAAACACACACACACATACATTTTAACATCTCTGCAGTTGGGGTGCATCTTTAAAGTCTTTGGCTTCTAACAAGTACAATTACCCGCTTTACTTTTCTGTCTCTTAGTAGTACATAAAGAAATGATGAATCTTAAAATGAACTGGCATCTTAGAATTATGGCATATGATAAGTGGCAATGATAGTATTCAAATGCATGTAGAAGTGACCAAACTCTTAACCACTATGCTATGCTGCTGACAGTTGTCTTGCTTGATTTCTAATTTTGATATCAATTACTCTTCTCTTGTGGCTGGCAATATAATTAACTACTATAGAGCTTCAGTAGTAGACAAATACAGAAATACTCAAACTCCATCTACCTCTTAAGGCCTACTATTGAGGATCTGTGGTCTTAGTAACCTAGGGTTCTTTTTTTTTTTCTGAATATACTTTAAGTTCTGTGTTACATGTGCAGAACATCCAGGTTTGTTTCATAGGTGTACAAGTGCCATGGTGGTTTGCTGCACCCATCAACCAGTTATCTACATTAGGTATTTCTCCTAATGCTATCCCTCCCCTAGCTGCCCATCGCCCAGCAGGCCCCAGTGTGTGATGTTCCCCTCCCTGTGTCCACGTGTTCCAACTGTTCCTAAGATTCTTATACTTTTGGGTTTTACATTTAAGTCTTTAATCCATGTTAAGTTAATTTTTGTGTAAGGTGTAAAAAGGGGGTCCAGTTTTCATTTCTAGCATATGGCTAGCCAGTTTTCCCAGCTAGCCATATTTATTTAATGGTAATAAATTATTACCATTTATTAAATAGGAAATCCTTTCCCCATTACTTGTTTTTGTCAGGTTTGTGAAAGATCAGATGGTTGTAGGAGTGCAGTCTTATTTCTGAATTACTTATTCTGTTCCATTGGTCTATGTGTCTATTTTTGTATCATTACCATGCTGCTTTGGTTACTGTAGCCTTGTAGTATAGTTCAAAGCCTGATACATCCAGCTTCATTCTTTTGTTACACAAAAAGAGCAAAGCTGTTCTTTGTTTTTGGCTATATAGGCTCTTTTTTAGTTCCATATGAATTTTAAAATAGTTTCTTTAATTCTGTGAAGAATGTCAATGGCAGTTTAAAGGGAATAGCATTGATTCAATAAATACCTTTGTACAGTATGACCATTTTCTTTTCTTTTCTTTTTCTTTTCCTTTTTTTTTTTGAGGTAGAGTTTTGCTCTTGTTGCCCAGCCTGAGAGTGCAATGTTACAACCTCTGCTCACTGAAATCTAAACTTTCCAGGTTCAAGTGATTCTCCTGCTTCAGCCTCCTGAGTAGCTGAGATTACAGTTGCCCACTACCACGACCAGCTAATCTTTTGTATTTTTAGTAGAGAAGGGGTTTCACTATGTTGGCCAGGTTGGTCTCGACTGACCTCAGACAATCCACCTACCTCGGCCTCCCAAAGTGCTGGAATTACAGGTGTGAGCCACCGCACCTGAGTATGGCCATTTTCACAATATTGATTTTTTTCTATCCATGCACATAAAATGTCTTTCCATTTGTTTGTGTCCTCTCTTATTTCCTTGAGAAGTGGTTTGTAGTTCTCTTTGAAAAGGTTCTTCACTTTCCTTGTTAACTGTATTCCTAGATATTTTATTCTTTTTGTAGCAATTGTGAATGGTTCATTAATGATTTGGCTCTCTGCTTGCCTATTGTTGGTGTATAGGAATGCTTGTGACTTCTGTACATTGATTTTATATCCTGAGACTCTGCTGAAATTGCTTATAAGCTTGAGAAGCTTTTGGACTGAGACAATGGGGTTTTCTAGATACAGGATTATGTCACCTGCAAACAAAGACAAGTTGACTTCCTCTCTTCCTATTTGAATACGTTTATTTCTATCTCTTGCCTAATTGCCCTTCCCAGGACTTCCAATAATACATTGAATAGGAGTGGTGAGAGAAGACATCTTTGTCTTGTGCCAGTTTTCAAGGAGAATGCCTCCAGCTTTGCCAATTCAGTATGATATTGGCTGTAGGTTTGTTGTAAATGGCTCTTATTATTTTGAGGTATGTTCCTTCAATAGCTAGTTTATTGAGAGTTTTTAACAAGAAGTAATATCGAAGTTTATTGAAGACCTTTTCTGTGTCTATTGAGATAACCTTGCAGTTTTTGTCTTTTCTTCTGTTTATGTGATGAATTATGTTTATTGATTTGTGTATGTTGAATCAGCCTTGCATCCCCAAAATGAAGCCAACTTGATTGTGGTGGATAAGCATTAAGATGTGCTACTGTATTTGGCTTGCTAGTATTTTATTGAGAATTTTTGCATGGATGCTTACCAGGGATATTGGTCTAAAGATTTTTTTTTTTTAAACTGGAAGGTTTTGGTATCAGGATGATGCTGGAATCATAGAAGGTGTTAGGGAGGTGTCCCTTCTTTTTAATTGTTTAGAATAATTTCAGAAGTAAGGGTGTAATACTTTTGTTAGAATTCAGGTGTAGGCCAGGCATGGTGGCTCACACCTGTAATCCTAGCACTTTGGGAGGCTGAGGTGGGTGGATCACCTGAGGTCAGGAGTTCAAGACCACCCTGGCCATCATGGTGAAACCCCATCTTTTATATATAAAAAAAAATTAAGGTATAAATCCATCTTGTCCTGGATATTTATAACTGCCTCAATTTCAGAACTTGTTACTGATCTGTTGAGAGATTCAATTTTTTTTCTGATTCAGTATTGAGAGGATGTACATGTCCAGGAATTCAACCATTTCTTCTAGATTTTCTAGTTTATTTGCGTAGAGGTATTCTCTGATGGTTGTTTGTATTTCTGTGGGGTCAGTGGTAATATTCCCTTTAACATTTTTATTGTGTCTATTTGATTCTTCTCTCTTTTCTTCTCTATTAGTTTAGCTAGTAGTGTATCTATTTTATTAATTATTTCAGAAAGCCATCTTCTGCATTTGTTAATTTTTTGAAAGCTTTTTCATGTCTCTATTTCATTCAGTTTCACTCAGCTTGGTTATTTCTTGTCTTCTAGCTTTGTGGTTTGTTTGCCCTTGGTTCTCTAGTTCTTTTAGTTTTGATTTTAGGTATCATTCTGAGATCTTTCTAGCTTTCTGATGTGGGCATTTAGTGCTATAAATTTCCCTCTTGATGCTGCTTCAGCTGCATCCCAGAGATTCTGGTATGTTGTCTCTTTGTTCTCATTAGATTCAGAGAACTTCTTGATTTTTACCTAAATTTTATTATATACCCAGGAGTAGTTCTGGAGCAAGTTGTTCAATTTCCATGTAGTTGGGTGATTTTGAGTGAGTTTCTTAATCTTGATTTCTAACTTGATTGCTCTGTGGTCTGAGAGACTGTTATGATTTCAGTTCTTTTGCATTAGCTGAAGAGTGACTTAACTTTCAATTATTTGATCTGGCCACTCAATGCCAGTACTATCTCTTAGGTATGATCATCAAAACTGTCTCCAGACATAGCTAAGTGTCCCCTGGGAGGGGTCACTTCCTGCTTTTCTGCAAATGATATATAGAGATATGTGTATAATGTTAGTGAATTATAGGAAATGCTCAAAGGAAGGCTCACAGACTGTTTATATGGCACAAAACAGTTGCAAAATAAGTAAAGAATATAGTTATCATTTGGATATTTCCAAATATCTAAATGTGTATCACCAAATAGGCAAAACATCTGTGAATCAGAATGAATTTTTCCAGTTTTCATCTGGAAGTTTATCATTCTGTAAATACATTTCATATCTCATTGGTCAAATGAGAAAATTGATGGGAAAATATCAAAAGTGCAAAAAAAGACCCAGATGAATTTAAGATCTAGTAGTGCTTGAGTTTGTGCTTAGTATAACTTAAATTTTCAGGAATTTGACCAATGAATTTTCAGGAAGTTTATCATTCTATAAATATGTTTCATATATCATTGCTTATCTAACACTGGTTCAGAAATCTGTTGATCTGGTATTTTGAGCTGTCTTACTGTCTAATTTGAATCAAAGTTCAGCTGCTCTGACTTAGTATGCAAATCGAGATGATGTACAAGACGAAACAATGTATTGATTTTTCAGTCACATTTTAATGCTACAGCTCAAAATCACTACTCTCCCCAATTGTGTATTTTTTATCTTTCATTATTTGTCACAAATGCAGCTTTAAAAATATAAGAAACATTACATTAATTTAATTTAAAAAAGCTAAAAATTGTAAATCTTAGACATTAAACTAATATTTCCTCTCTCCTCTCTCTCTCTCTTTCTCTCCCACCCCTGGCTCTCTCTCTCTCTCTATTTCTTTATAGCAAGTTTATTTCATCCCTTTTCACTGGCTTACACATTTTGCCAAAGTAGAAACTTCCTTCCCTTAACATTTCCATTTTGGATATCATCACTAAAGCATATACCTTAACATGGGGATATAAACATTATAAATGACTCCCTCTAAGAACCACACTTTCATAATGGCCCAGTGGGGAAACTTCCCAAAGCTTTTGTGTGTATCTCTACATGGACACAAATTTCAAAATATAGGAAGCCAATTCTATGTAAGCAGATAAAGCCCACCTTAGCAACAATAGAAGGATCAACCTCAATTTACCTTTCTAATTTATGTACTGGTAGTGGTAGTTATAGTAGTTGCTACTATTTTAGTACAAGGGAATGGGAAAAAAACTTACTTTTTTTACTCTTCCCTCATGCAAACAAACAGTTTCTTTGCCTGAGGAAAGTTTGTCTCAGGATTAGCTTTATTTTCCTCACGGAATTGTTGAGTGACTTTACATTACTTTAACCTTTGACGTTTAATGATATCAGAAATAAACTGAGATTTAGAAAAAAACTGTGCTCTCTAACATATTCAATTTATTAAGCACCTTTACATCTTCAATCATTAATGATCTTAGCACAACCAAGTGTATCTGGATTTTAAGGGGAATATTCTGTATTAATATAGGAAGAACTAAACAAATAATACAATTTAAATATACAGAACTGCTTTCTTAATGTGACTATTAGATTTGATTCCAATAGAATTTATCTTATTTAAATTTATTATTTATTCCACAAAATTTAGTTAACGGTATAGTGACAGAAGTTAAAACATTTTGAAACCCTAATTTCTACATTTTTTCTTTTGAAATTAACATATACAACATATTCTTTAGAATAAAGCATAATCTATTGTATACTTATCTTTACTTTTGCACTTTTGATATTTTCCCATCAATTATCTCACAGACCTTGGCAGAACACCAAATTGATCATGATCTGTGTTGTGGGCTCTTTTATCTATTTGGGGAGCATCCTGTTTTATTCTTTTCCATAGGATATTCCATTTTTTTTTAATTCAGAAGACTATTACAGATTTTATATTCAGTTTGATATTTCACGATGACTCATTGTACATACTATCTGAAATGCATGGTCAGAAATTTAATAAAGAACAGAAATATCAAACTTAATTCCAAATCATCATGTCTGACAAACATTTAGTAAACTTTGCAAGATTTTTATGCTTCATTGTGTTCTGTGAAAACAGATGAATTTAGGATTTAGTCTCTTTTGCATTTTAGATGCTTCTATAATAAACTTGGCAGACAAGTAATTGCTATCTTTGACAAGGGCTATAATGCACAATTGAGTTATGGTATAAGAATAATAAATACATAAAATAAACTCACTAGCAAAATACTGTATTGCTGAGTCCAGTATAAATACACCTCCTCTAAAATCCCTTTTGGCACGAATATTTCTGAAGACTGTGGGCAATCACAGAAATTAAATGAGAATATTGAGTTTCCAGATGTATAATTGAGAAATTTTCTCCCCAAATTACTCTGTGCATCTTAACTAAGCTGAATAACTAAGATGCAATTAGTATATTCTCAAATCATATTTTCAGATAAATTTACTGTTATAGTCCCTAAAAGTCCCAGACAATTAACTATTTACTAGTCATTAAATATTTTCTTTTATTAATGACACATTTTATAGGAAGAGAGAAATTCATTCATGCCTCTAACACACTTTTTAAATCATTTTAAACAGAACTTCTATTAGTTTAATATGAAAGTAGAAATGTAAGTTATAAATTATAGCTGCTGCAGCAGAGTTTTGAAAAATTATACATAATTACACCTTGGGAAAAAAAGCTTTAAAAAATCATCCTTTTGAGGGAATAAGCAGAGTGCCATTTTGTGGATAATTGATTCATCTATGCAAAAGAATGTACCTTAAAGAGACTAGCCATCAGCCACAATCAACAGTCGTCCATAGAAAAAGAGCTCCTGACAGATGTCTCTTCTTCTGTCTGTTTACAAATAGGAAGACAATCCTTCCAATCTTCCTTTTTCAACTCATATTTCTTCAACACCATACTATCTGCCAGACACTATAGTAGGCACTGAAAAAGATTTTCCTCTTCCTATTCTTCCTCCATGTCAAGTCCTACAGAGTGTGACCACGAATGTGCTATTTACTGTTTACCACTGCTTTGCAAGTTAAAACAGCTTCTTTGAATTCATGATGTGTTATTTGGTAGAATTATAAACAAGTACATATGAAGGAAATACATAACACTATATTTCCTTATGTGATGTTAGACTTCTTATCATTGTTGCTGCTCTCTGCATAACAATGCTTAAAGAAAGCATAAAATAAATGCTTATCTTTTATTCCTAGACTCCCAAAAAGGCTCTCCAAAGCAGAAAATATTTGTATTTGTTTTGTTCTCACTTCTGACATGATCTATGATTTGCTACTGGGTTGAAGAAATCTCTTAATCTTGTTTCTTACAACAGCACTGTCTTGGTCCTTTCAGGTTGCAATAATAGAATGCCACAGACGGGGCGACTTTTAAACAGTAGAAATGTAATTCTCACTGTCCTGAAGGCTGGGAAGTCCAAGGAAAAGATGCTGCCATGGTCAGTGTCTGGTGAGGGTCTGCTTCCCAACTGATAGCCATCTTTTTTACTGTGTCCTCAGATAGTGGAATGGGTGAGAAAGCTCTCTGCAGTCTCATTTATAACAGCACTAATCCAATTCATGAGGGCTCTGCTCTCATGACCTATCACCTAACAAAGGCTCCATCTCCTAATACCAGCGCAATGGGGGTTAGGATTTCGATGTATTAATGTATTAATTTTAGGGGGACACAAGCATTCAGTCTATAGCAAGGACCACAAGCCAATTTATTTGATTCATCCCAAAGGGCTCCCCTGATTATCCTTTGAAGAACTATTCATTTAGGTTAAGAGAAGGTTCTTAGGTTGGATTCAGAGACATTTTAATATGAGGATGCAAAGGCATAAAGATCACATAATGGATGTGTGGGACTCAGGGTGAAGTGTGGAAGGAGGATAAGGGATAAGTGACTACACTTTGGGTACAGTGTACACTACTCAAGTGATGGGTGCATCAAAATCTCAGAAATCACTGCTAAAGAACTTACCCATGTAACCAAAAAACACCTGTTCCCCAAAAAAAAACTATTGAAATAAAATAAAATAAAAATCCAGGATTAAACAGACGTTATAAACAGGAAGTAATGTCAGGACAGGAATAAATCAGATTCTCTAACCAAGGTTCAGTTCTCTGAAAATCAGAATCAAAGGGTTATTTTCAGTTTAGAGATATTACAAATAGTGCTGCTATGAACGTTCTCATATGTGTCTTTTGGTGAACATATATGATATGGTTTAGCTCTGTTTTCCCACCCAGATTTCATCTGTAGCTCCCATAATCGCCATGTGTTGTGGGAGGGAACAAAGAACAGGTGAGACATGATGGAATCATGGTGGCGAGTCTTTCCCATGTTGTTCTAATCATAGTGAGTGGTTCTTATGAGATCTTATAGTTTTAAGAATGGAATTTCCCTGCACAAGCTCTCTCTGCCTGCTGCCATCCATAAGTCCAATAAACCTCTTTCTTTTGTAAATTGCCCAGTCTCTGGTATGTCTTTGTCAGTAGTGTGAAAATGGACTAATAAAATATGTAAACATTTCTTATGCTATATTATGTGCCTAGGAGAAGACTTGATACATTATGGTGTATATGTACACTCAGTTTTAGTAAACGCTTTTCAAAGATATTGCACCAATTATTCTTCCACAGATAAGGATGAAAAGTTCTGGTTGTTCCAAATCCTTACCAACAGTTAATATGGGTTATCTTTTTTATGGCCATTTTCATGGGTGTTTAGGGATATCAAACTGTAATTTTGCTTTACATAATCCAAAGGTCTAATGGAATAAGGTACTTTTTTTTTGACCTAGATATCCTATCTTTGAACTACCTACCCAACTGTTTTGTTAATTATTTTCTTTTGAACTCTGCTTTTTTAAAATAGATTTTTAGGAGTTTGATATATATACTGTATATGAGTTCTTTTTTAAATATACTATTGAAAATATCTTCTACTTTGTAGCTAGTATTTTCACTGTATTAATAGTTCTTTTAGATAAAAAACATTTTTTAATGTCTGTATAATCTGATTTATTATTTCCTTTATATTTGATCCTTTTTTAAAATTTGCGTTTTTTGATTTTTATTTTAAGTTCCAGGGTACATGTGCAGGTTTGTTACATAGGTAAACGTGAGCCATGGTGGTTTGCTGCACTTATCAAGCCATCACCTAGGTACTAAACCCTGTGTGCATCAGCTATTTTTGCTAATGCTCTCCCTCCCCTCACCTCACCCCCTGACAGGCCCTACTGTGTGTTGTTCCTCTCCCTGTGTCCACGTTTCCTTATTGTTCAGCTCTCACTTACAAGTGAGAACATGAGGTGTTTGGTTTTCTGTTCCTGTATTAGCTTGGTGAAGATAATGGCTTCCAGTTCCATCCATGCCCTTGTGAAGGACATAATCTCATTCTTTTTATGGCTGCATAATATTCCATGATATATATGTACCACATTTTCTTTATCCAGTTTATCATGGATTGGCATTTGGGTTGATTCCAGGTCTTTGCTATTGTGACTAGTGCTTGTGCTTTTGATGCTCAGAAATCTGCCTTCTACAACATCATAAATATTCTTCTGGTTTTTATTCTAAAAGTTTTATTTATTTCTTCTTATTACATTAGATGTATAGTTTATCTTGAATGTTGAGTATATTAGAGGTTAGGTCAAAATTTTTTATCTCTGTGGATATTCAATTGATTCCACTCTTTTATTTATTGAATCTTCCCATCTATTCACTGTAGTGTCACTTATGTCATAAGGAGCCCATATATGTTTAGCTCTGTTTCTGAAATTTCTATTCTGCTCCATTGTTCTATTTGTTTATTTTTGTACCTATAACACACAGTTTTACTTACTGTCATTTATAATAAGCTATGGTATATAGAATTATGTTTTCCAATTTTGTATCTTTATCTTGCCTTTCCTTCTCCCTTCACCTTTCATGGAAATTTTAGAAATTACTCTTGAGTTAGCTCATCAGTTACCAAAAATAGTTGCTCAGGTCCATTGAAATTATACTGAATTAACAAATCAAGTTGGAGATAATAACATCTTAACTATATCGAATGTTCCAATTTATAAACCTTGAATATCTTATCACTTAGATTATTAAATTTTTTTCAATAACATTTTTCATTTTCAGTTTAAAAGTCTTATACATCTTTTACCAGAATTATTTTCAGATGTTTGGCTATTTGATGCTAATATATATGTGTGTGTAGATATATATATGTAGATATATATATATGTATGTATATATATATATGTGTGTGCGTGTGTGTATAGTCATTTTTCATTTTTCAATTTTTTTGTTCCTTGCATGTAGAAATATATATTATTTATAAATATTGGGTTGGTATCTGATGACATCCCACATGCATTTATTATGAGAGTTCATTTGTAAATATTTTTGTATTTTCTAGGCATAGAATCATGTTGTCTGAGAATAATAGTGAACAGCGTCAGTTTCCATTTCCTCCTTACCTATTTGGATGCCTTTTATTTATTACCTTTGATTGCTCTGGTCAGGACTTCCAGTACTATGCTGAATAGAAGTGGTGAAAGTGGGCATCCTTGTCTTGTTTCCCTTCTCACAGGGAATGCTTTTAACTTTTCCCCATTTAGTACAGTGTTGATACGTTTTCTCCTTTTGACTTGGATACCCTAATAAAAGATGACTTTTAATATCTTAAGACGTTTTCCTTTGTGAACTCAGAAACTCTGAGACAGGTCTCAGTTAATTTAGAAAGTTTATTTCGCCAAGGTTGAAGATGAACCCATGACACAGCCTCAGGAATTCCTAACGACATGTGGCCAAGGTGGTCAGGGCACAGCTGGATTTTATACATTTTAGGAAGACATGAAACGTCAATCAATATACCCAAGATGTACATTGGTTCAGTCTGGAAAGGTGGGACAACTTTAAGCAAAGGCAGAAAGACTCAAAACATAGAAGGAACTTCCAGATAACAGAGAGGTGATAAAGGGTTACATTCTTTTGAGTTTCTGATTAGCCTTCCTGAAAGAGGCAATCAGATAGGCATTTATCTCTGTGAGCAGAGGTGACTTTAAGTAGAATGAGAGGCAGGTTTGCCCTAAGCAGTTTCCAGGTTGTGTTTTTCTTAGTGATTTGGGGGCCCAAGATATTTTCTTTTCACACCTTCTATTCAAATTTTGCTGACAGTTTTAATCATAAAGCGATGCTGGATTTTATCAAATGCTTTTATTGCATCTACTGAGATAATCTTATGAGTTTTGTTTCTAATTCTGTTTATGTAGTGTATCACATTTATTGACTTGCAAATGTTAAAACATCCCTGCATCTTTGGTATGAAACCCACTTGATTACAGTTGATTATCTTTTTGATATGCTATTGAATTCAGTTAATTAGTATTTAGTTGAGAATTTTTGCATCTATGTTTATCAGGGATATTAATCTGTAGTTTTTCATTGCTATTATTTTCTTCTTTGTGTTGATATTAGGGTGATACTGGCTTCATAGAATGATTTAGGGAGGATTTCTTCTTTCTCTATGCTTTGGAATATTATCAGTATAATTGGTACTAATTATTTCTTGAAAGTCTGATAGAATTCAGCTGTGAATCTGTGTGGTCCTAGACTTCTTGTTGGCAATTTTTTAATAACCATTTCAAACTTGTTGCTTGTTAATGGTCTGTTCAGGGATTCTATATCTTCCTGGTTTAATATATGAAAGTTGTATATTTCCAGGAATTTATCTATCTCTTCTAGGTTTTTTTTACTTTGTGCTTGTAAAGGTGTTCATAGTAGCCTTGCATAATGTTTTGTATTTCTGTGGTATTGCTTGTAATATCTCCCATTTTGTTTCTAATTGAGCTTATCTGGATTTTCTTTCTTCTTGGTTAATTTTGATAATCATCTTTCATTTTTATTTATCTTTTCAAAGAAGCTGCTTTTTGTTTCATTTGTCTTTTGTAATTTTTTTGTTTCAATTTCATTTAGCTCTTCTCTGATCCTGGTTATTTCTTTTCTTCTGCTGGGTTTGGGTTTGGCTTGTTCTTTTTTCCTTAGTTCCTTGGGTTGTTACCTCAGATAGTCTATTTGTGCTTCTTCAGACTTTTTGATGTAGGCATTTAATACTATGAACTTTCCTCTTAGCACCACTTTTGCTGTATCCAAGAGGTTTTGGTAGGTGGTATTACTATTATTGTTCAGTTCAAAAAATTTTTTAATTTCCACCTTGATTTTGTTATTCACCCAACAATCATTAAGAAGCAGATTATTTAATTTCCCTGTATTTGCATGGTTGTGAGAGTTCCTGTTGGTGTTGATTTCCTTGATTTCCAATTCTATTCCACTGAGGCCTGAGAGAGTACTTGATATTATTTTTATTTTCTTGAGTTTATTGAGACTTGTGGCCTATCGTATAGTCTATTTTGAAGAATGTTCCATGTGCTGAAGAATGTATATTCTGCAATTGGTGGATGGAATGTTCTGTAATAACTTAGAACATTAAGTCCATTTGTTATAGGTTATAATTTAAGTCCATTATTTCTTCCTTGATTTTCTGTCTTAATGACCTATCTAGTGCGTCAGCAGAGTGTTAACATCCCCCACTCTTGTTGTGTTGTTGTCTATCTCATTTTTTAGATCTAAGAGTAATCGTTTTATAAATTTAGGAGCTCCAGTGTTAGGTGTATATATATATAGGTAGGATTGTAATATTTTCCTGTTAGACTAGTTCTTTTATCATTATGTAATGTCCCTCTTTGTCTTTTTTTTAACTGTGTTGCTTTAAAGTTTATCTTGTCTGTTATAAGAATAGCTACTCCTCCTTGTTTTCCCGTGTGCATTTGCATGGTATATCTTTTTCCACCTCTTTACTTTGTTTATGTAAGTTCTTATGTATTAGGTGAGTCTCTTGAAGACAAAAGATACTTGGTGGATTCTTTTCCATTGTGCCATTCGGTATCTTTTAAGTGGATCATTTAGGATGGTTACATTAAACAACAGTATTGAAACACGAGGTGCTATTTTATTTATTGTGCTATTTGTTCCCTGAATATGTTGCGTTTTTTAAATTGTGCCCATCAATGATAGACTGGACAGGGAAAATGTGGCACATATACACCATGGAATATTATGCAGCTATAAAAAACGATGAGTTCGTGTCCTTTGTAGGGACATGGATGAACCTGGAAACCATCATTCTCAGCAAACTGACACAAGAACACAAAGTCAAACACCACATGTTCTCACTCATAGGCGGGTGTTGAACAATGAGAACACATGGACACAGCGAGGGGAGCACTACACACTGGG
>PVKP010007710.1:35662-75999 GCA_004027715.1 Plecturocebus donacophilus | reverse complement strand
CCCTCCCTTCCTCCCTCCCTCCCTTCCTTCCTCCCTCCCTTCCTTCCTTCCTTTCCACAAGGTCTTGCTCTGTCAGTCATGCTGGAGTGAAGTGGCATAATCATTGCCTAATGCAGCCTCAACTTCCTGGGCTCAAGTGATCTTCTGGCCTCAGCCTCCTGAATAGATGGGACCACAGGCACATGCCAGCATACCTGCCTAAGGTTTCTTTTCTTTCTTTTTCTCTTTTTCTTTTTTTTAAAGATGAGGTTTTACTATGTTGTCCAGGCTGGTCTCAGACTCCTGAGCCAAAGCAGTCCTCTCAGTTCAGCCTCTTAAATTGCTAAGATTATAGACATGAGCCATGGCACCTGGCCATATTCACTTTCATTAGGAAAATAAATATAAAAAATTAGATTTGTCAAAGATGCACATTTTAGACAAATCAAAAAAGAAGAGGGATACTATTTAGTGACAAAAATAATTTTGTAAGAGAAGGAAGCTTGTTCAAGTTATGAATGCTAAAATGCATGAATCTAAAAAAAAAGCTTTAATGTTTACATTGTTGTTTAGGTTTTCAATACATTTTTACACTTATGGTTTTCATTGTGTCTATCTGAGAGGGACAGAACACTTATTAGACAAAACAGAGTTATTAGCACCATTCTAAGATGGGCAAAGATGGAAACCAAGAGATTTAAGAAGCATTTCTAAAGCCACAGTTTCTTCTCTTATTTCATATGAATTGATGTTTAAAAGTTATTTTGTGATGAGGTTTCAGAATTCAGCAATATGCAATAAGAAAAATCCTGAAGAGGAATAAAGCAAACAGTTAAGTGTTTTGTGTTTATATAAATAAAAAGGGGAATTTTATTCATAAAATGAAAAAATTGTCGTATTTCTTTCCAGGAAGTAATAAAGAAAGTGCTATAGAGGTATTAGTGACAAGGAGTTTGAAAACAAAGGAATGTGATGATTCCAAGACTACTTTCTATAAGGGTGTAAAGCAGAATATGGAAATCACATCTCCTGGGACAGCTATTTTGCCCACTTGTAAAAGAGCCACGTTTTCCTGTGAGTTTGAGCCTGAGGTACAAGATTATGATGGCTGGGAAGAATACGGACTGGTTAGACGAGCGCAGCCTACAAAGGGTGAACCCAGCAGGGTGGGGCATTGCCTCACCTGAAAAGTTCAAGGGGCCAGAAAACTCCCTCCCATAGCCAAGGGAAGACATGTGTCATGAGGAATGGTGCATTCCAGCCCAAACACTACACTTTTCCATGGTCTTCACAACCCACAGACCAGGGGATTCCCTCAGGTGCCTACACCACCAGGGCACTGGGTTTCAAGCCAAAAACTGGGCAGCTGTTTGGACAGACAGTGAGCTAGCTGCAGGAGTTTTTTTTTTTTCATACCTCAGTGGCACCTGGAATACTAGTGAGACAGAACTGTTCGCTAACCCAGAAAGGGGCTGAAGCCAGGGAGCCAAGTGGTCTAGCTCAGCAGATCTCACCCCTATGGAGACCAGCGAGCTAAGATCCACTGGCTTGAAATTCTTGCTGCCAGCACAGCAGTCTGAAATTGACCTGGGAGGCTCCTGCTTGGTGGGGAGAGGGGAGTTTGCCATTGCTGAGGCTTGAGTAGGCAGTTTTCCCCTCACAGTGTAAACATAGCTGCTGCAAGTTTGAACTGGGTGTGGAACCCACCACAGTGTGCAAAACCATTGTAACTAGATTGCCTCTCTAGATTTCTTCTCTCTGGGCAGGGCATCTCTGAAAGAAAGGCAGTAGCCCCAGTCAGGTGCTTATAGATACAACTCCCATCTCCCTGGGACGGAGCACCTAGGGGAAGAGGCAGCTGTGGTTACAGCTCAGCAGACTTAAACGTTCCTGCCTGCTGACTCTGAAGAGAGCAGCAAATCTCTCAGCATAGCACTTGAGGTCTGCTGAGGGACAGATTGCCTCCTCAAGTGGATGCCTGACCCCTATGCCTCCTGACTAGGAGACATCTCCCAGCAGGGGTCGACAGATCATCATACAGGAGAGCTCCTGGTGAGTGCTCTGGGATGAAGCTTCCAGAGGAAGAAACAGGCAGCAATCTTTGCTGGTCTGTAGCCTCTGCTGGTGATACCCAGGCAAATAGGGTCTGGAGTGGACCTCCAGCAAACTCCAGCAGACTTGCAATAGAAGGGTCTGACTGTTAGAAGGAAAACTAACAAACAGAAAGGAATATCATCAATATCAACAAAAAGACATCCACACAAAACCTCTATCTGAAGGTCATCAACATCAAAAACAAAGGTAGATAAATCCATGAAAATGAGGGAAACTAGAACAAAAAGGCCAAAAATTCCAGAAACCAGAATATTTCTTCTCCAAAAAATCACAACTGATCACCAGCAAGGAAACAAAACTGGATGGAGAATAAGTTTGATAAATTGGCAGAAGTAGGTTTCAGAAGGTGGGTAATAATAAACTCCCCCAAGTTAAAGGAGCATGTTCTAACCCCATGCAAGAAAGCTAAGAATCTTGGCTGGGCTTGGTGGCACATGCCTGTAATCCCAGCACTTTAGGAGGCAAAGATGGACAAATCACAAGGTCAGGAGATTGAGACCATCCTGCCAGCATTGTGAAATCTGTGTCTACTAAGAATACATAAATTAGCTGGGTGTGGTGGCACACATCTGTAATCCCAGCTACTCAGGAGGCCGAAGCAGGAGAACTGCTTGCACCTGGGAGGTGGAGGCTGCAGTGAGCAGAGGTTGCAGGACTGCACTCCAGCCTGGTGACAGAGCGACACTCCATGTCACACACAAAAACAAGAAAAAGAGAAAAGAAAGCTAAGAACCTTGAAAAAAGGTAAAAACTGCTAACTAGAATAACCAGTTTAGAGAAAAATATAAGTGACCTGATGGAGCACAAAAACACAGCACGAGAATTTCATGAAGCATATACATGTAACAATAGCTGAATCAATCAAGTGGAAGAAAGGATATCAGAGACTGAAGATCAACTAATGAAATAAAGCATGAAGACAAGATTAGAGAAAAAAGAATAAAAAGGAACAAACAAAGCCTCCAAAAAATATAAGATTATGGGAAAAGACAAAACCTACATTTGATTGGTGTACCTGAAAGTGATGAGGAGAATGAAACCAAGTTGGAAAACACTCTTCTGGATATTATCCAGGAGAATTTTCCCAACTAGCAAGACAGGCCAACGTTCAAATTCAAGAAATACAGAGACCACCACAAAGATACTCCTGGAGAAGAGCAACCCAAAGACACATAATTGTCAAATTCACCAAGGTTGAAATAAAGTAAAAAATGTTAAGGGCAGCCAGAGAGAAAGGTCAGGTTACCCACAAAGGGAAGCTCATCAAACTAACAGCTAATCTTTCTGCAAAATCCCTACAAGCCAGAAGAGAGTAGGGGCCAATATTCAACATTCTTAAAGAAAAGAATTTTCAACCCGTAATTTCATATCCAGCCACACTAATCTTCATAAATGAAGGAGATATAAAATCATTTACAGACAAGCAAATGCTGACAGATTTGATCACTACCAGGCCTGCCTTACAAGAGCTCCTGAAGGAAGCACTATATATGGAAAGGAAAAACTGGTACCAGCCACTGCAAAAACATACCAAATTGTAAAAACCATAGACACTATGAAGAAACTGCATCAGCTAATGGGAAAAATAACCAGCTAGCATCAGTATGACAGGATCGAATTCACACATACCAATATTAACCTTAAATGTAAATGGGCTAAATGCTCCAATTAAAAGACACAGACTGGCAAACTGGATAAAGAGTGAAAACCCATCAGTGTTCTGTATTCAGGAAACCCATCTCATGTGCAAAGACACACATAGGCTAAAAATAAAGGGATGGAGAAATATTTACCAGGCAAATGGAAAGCAAAAAATGTCAGAGGTTGCAATCCTGGTCTCTGATGAAACAGACTTTAAACCAACAAAGATCAAAAAAGACAAAGAAGGGCATTACATAATGGCAAAGGGATCAATGCATCAAGAAGAACTATCATAAAAAATATATGTGCCAAATACAGGAACACCCATAAAGGGTGTTATTCATAAAGGGTGTTATTCATAATATATATATTACCCATAAAGGGTAATAAATTATATACATATAATACCCATAAAGGGTAATACATATATACATATAATACCCATAAAGGGTAATAAATTATATAATACCCATAAAGGGTAATATACCTTTTAATATATAATATAATATATAAATTATATAATACCCATAAAGGGTAATAAATTATATAATACCCATAAAGGGTAATAAATTATATACATATAATACCCATAAAGGGTGTTATTCATAAAGCAAGTTCTTGGAGACCTACAAAGAGACTTAGACTCCCATACAACAATAGTGAGAGATTTTTACATTCCACTATCAATATTAGACAGATCAAAGAGACAGAAAATTAACAAGGATATTCAGGACTTGAACTCAGCTCTGGACTAAGCAGACCTAGTAAACATCTACAGAACTCTCCACCCCAAATCAATAGAACATACATTCTTCTCAGCACCACATTGCACTAATTCTAAAATTGACCACATATTTGGAAGTAAAACACTCTTCAGTAAATGTAAATGAACAGAATTATAACAGTCTCTTAGACCACAGTGCAATCAAATTAGAATTAAGAATTAAGAAACTCACTCAAAACTGCACAACTAGATGGCAACTGAACAATCTGCTCCTGAATGACTACTGGGTAAATTAAAAAAATTAAGTCAGATATAAATAAGTTATTTGAAACCAATGAAAACAAAAACACAACATACTAGAATCTTTGGGACACAGCTAAAGCAGTGTTAAGAGGGAAATTTATATACACTAAATGCTCACAGGAGAAAGTGGGAAAGACCTAAAATTGACACCCTAACATCACAATTAGAAGAACTAGAGAAGCAACAGCAAACAAATTCAAAAACTAGCAGAAAACAAGAAATAACAAATTGAAGGAGATAGAGACACAAAAAACCCTTCCAAAAAAATCAGTGAATCCAGGAGCTGTTTTTTTGAAAAGATTAACAAAATAGATAAACTGCTAGCTAGACTAATGAAGAAAAGAGAGAAGACTCTAATAGACACAACAAAAAAAAATGATAAACTAGAAAATCTAGAAAAAATGGATAAATTCCTGGATACACACACCCTCCCAAGACTAAACCAGGAAGAAGTTGAATTCCTGAAGAGATCAATAACAAATTTTGAAATTGAGCAGGAATTAATAGCCTACCAAAGAAAAAAAGCCCAGGACCAGTTGGATTCACAGCCAAATTCTACCAGAGGTACAAAGAGGAGCTGATACCATTCCTTCTAAATCTATTCCAAGCAACAGAAAAAGAGAGAATCCTCCCTAACTCATTTTATGAGGTCGGCATCATCTTGATATCAAAACCAGACAGAGACACAACAATAAAATAAAATTTCAGGCCAATAACCCTGATGAACATTAATGCAAAATTCTCAATAAAATACTGGCAAACTGAATCCAGCAGCACATTAGAAATCTTATCCACCATGATCAAGTCGGCTTCATCCTTAGGATGCAAGGCTGATTCAACATATGCAAATCAATAAACATAATCCATCACATAAACAGAACCAATGACAAAACTCACATAATTTTCTCAATAGATGCAGAAAAGGCTTTTGATAAAATTCCACAGTGCTTCAT
The DNA here is from genome assembly GCA_004027715.1 of Plecturocebus donacophilus. Classification (NCBI taxonomy): domain Eukaryota; kingdom Metazoa; phylum Chordata; class Mammalia; order Primates; family Pitheciidae; genus Plecturocebus; species Plecturocebus donacophilus. The sequence continues at coordinate 70,284 of PVKP010007710.1, read as the reverse complement.
ACTAAAAACTCCCAATATCCATCCATCCATGGGCAGCAAACCACCACCATGGCATATGTATACCTATGTAACAAACCTGCATGATCTGCACATATACCCCAGGACTTATAATTATGATTAACAAAACAAAACAAAAACTCTTAATAAACTAGGTGTTGATTGAATGTATCTCAAAATAATGAGTTATTTATGACAAACCCACAGCCAATATCACAGGGAATGGGAAAAGCTGGAAGCATTCCCTTTGAAAATTGGCATAGCACAAGAATGTGCTCTCTCACCACTCATATTCAATATAGTATTAAATGTTCTGGCCAGGGCAATCAGGCAAGAAAAAGAAATAAAGGGTATTCAAATAGGAAGAGAGGAAGTCAAATTATCCTCTGTTTGCAGATAACGTGATTGTATATTTAGGAAACCTGATCATCTCAGTTCAAAATCTCCTTAAGCTGATAAGCATGTAGCAAAGTCTCAGGATATAAAATCAATGTGCAAAAATCACAAGCATTCCTATACATCAGTAATAGACAGAGAGTCAAATCATGAGTGAAGCACCATTCACAATTTCAACAAAGAGAATAAAATGCCTAGGAATACAACTTACAGGGGATGTAAAGGACCTCTTCAAGAAGGATTATAAGCCACTGTTCAAGGAAATAAAAGAGAACACAAACAAATGGAGATATATTCCATGCTCATGGATAGGAAGAATAAATATTGTGAAAATGGCCATAATGCCCAAAGTAATTTATAGATTCAATGCTATCCCCAACAAGCTACCATTGATTTTCTTACAGAATTAGAAAAAACTACTTTAAATTTCATATGGAACCAAAAAGAGCCCATATAGCCAAGACAATCTTAAGCAAAAAGAACAATGCTGGAGGCATCACACTACCTGACTTCAAACTGTACTACAAGGCTACAGTGATCAATACAGCATGGTACTGTTATCAAAACATATAGAGAAATGGAACAGAACAGAGGCCTCAGAAATAATGCCACACTTCTACAACCATCTGATCTTTGACAAACCTGACAAAATCAAGCAATGGTGAAAGGATCCTTTATTTAATAGTGTTGTGAAAACTGGCTAGTCCTCTGCAGAAAACTGAAACTAGACCCCTTCCTTACACCTTATACAAAAATTAAATCAAGATGGATTAAAGATTTAAAGGTAAGAACTAAAACCATAAAAACCCTAGAAGGAAACCTAGGAAATACCATTCAGGACATAGGCATGGGCAAAGACTTAATGGCTAAAGCACCAAAAGCAATGGCAACAAAAGCCAAAATAGACAAATGGGATCTAATTAAACTAAAGAGCTTCTTCTGCACAGCAAAAGAAACTATCATCAGCGTGAACAGCCAACCTACAGAATGGGAGAAAATTTTTTCAATCTATCCATCTGACAAAGGGCTAATATCCAGCTTCAACCAATTTACAAGAACAAAACAAACTACCCCATCAAAAAGTGGATGAAGGATATGAACAGACACATCTCAAAAGAAAACATTTATGTGGCCAACAAACATATATAAAAAAAAGCACATCATCACTGGTCATTAGAGAAACACTAATCAAAACCACAATGAGATATCATCTCATGCTAGTTAGAATGTGATTATTAAAAAGTCAGGAAACAATAGATGCTGGAGAGGATGTGGAGAAATAGGAACGCTTTTATACTGTTGGTGGGAGTGTAAATTAGTTCAACCACTGTGGAAGACAGTGTGGTGATTCCTCAAGGATCTAGAACCAGAAATACCATTTGACATAGCAATTCTACTACTGGGTATATACCCAAAGGATTATAAATCATTCTACTATAAAGATACATGCACACATATTGCAGCACTATTCACAATATTCACAATAGCAAAGACTTGGAACCAACCCAAATGCCCATCAGTGTTAGACTGGATAAAGAAAATGTGGCACATATAGAGCATGAAATACTATGCAGTCATTAAAAAAAGGACAAGTTCCTATTCTTTGCAGGGACATGAATGAAGCTGGAAACCATCATTCCTGGTAAACTAACACAGGAACAGAAAACCAAACACCACATGTTCTCGCTTATAAGTAGAAGTTTAACAATGAGAACACATGGACACAGGGAGGGGAACATCACACACTGGGGCCTATTGGGGGGTGGGGGTGCTAGGGGTGGAATAGCATTAGGAGAAATACCTAATGTAGATGACAGGTTGATGGTTGTAGCAAACCACCATGGCATGTGTATACCTATGTAACAAACCTGCACACTCTGCACATGTGCCCCAGAATTTAAAGTATAATAAAATAAAATAATCACATCTCCCACTTTGTTATTCATTTTGTTGAGCAGAAGCTTTTTAGTCTGATGCAATTCCATTTACATATTTTAGCTTTTGGTACCTGTACTTTGGGGTTATATTAAAAAAATCATTACCCAGACCAATGTCATGAAGCTTTTAAGACTCCAAATTGTAACTGCAGTTTTACAACTTCTAGTCACATGTATTCTATTTTATTACTCAGAATTTTTTGCTACAAGAAATGAGACTTACTGGAAAGGCTATTTTAGGTTCAGTATTGGTAATCTTTCTTCAGTTAACTAAATGTTAAGAACATTAAAAAAAAAATCAAAGCTACACAAATGGAAATTAAAATTGGAAACCCCAAAAAGATAAGCTTCATACAAACCCCAAATCACAATAATGCATCATAATCCTTTAGAAATCATACTGTAAGAAGATTCTTATTTTTTCATGAATCACACACTTAAATGTCCTTTATTTGCTTAACACTTTGAAATGATGAGAAAAACACCCTTTTCAAATACGTAATAGACTAATTGTTGTGAGCATATCTGTTCTTTCCCAACATGAACACAGACATTCTCTCTCTCACTCTTAAAGGCAAATTTAATATTGTAATTGATTTAGAAGTGGTTTTCAAAAATTTCTTAATTATTGCAAAGAATTCACAGCAGACCATCAAAGATTCTGCTTTACTTAATCTCTTTCATGTGAAAAAAATAATAATTTGACTCTCCTAACAGTAAAAGTTTATTCTAGAATTTTTACATAAAATTAAAAAAAAAAAACTGTGTCAAATATCCTTCATAGCTTTGACCTGCATAGAGAATCCATAGAAGTTTCTTTTTCCCCCAAAGTCTGTAGATAACTGTAGAAAATTCTTTTTCATCTAATATAATTTTGTAATCTCTAATTTCAAAGGTATGCGAAAACACACTTGTCTCAGATAGAATACTTATTGCCACTAAGTATGTTCCAGAACATGTTTCTTTCATGATGTTATTGGCTTATTTCTGATCTACAGCACTGTTCTCACTCCCTCCTCTCTCTTTCAAGCCTTCAAGTCAGTGCAGTTCTAATAGCAGGAGAGGAGCTTCTTATCACTACCCCACCTCAATTGTCTTTGTTGTGTAAATAATTTTGTTTTAAAATTTGAAAATTTATTTTGAACCTACATTCTTAATAAATTAAATAATTTAGAAATTATTTGTCCTGATATGACTCACCTTGAATGTATGAGTTAGGGCAAAGTGCAGGAACAATGGCCCAACTTTATGCTTGTTTATCATTTCTTCCAGTGCTCTAATTGTTTCCCCCTATTTTTGTATTCTTGGACTCTCTTCATACATTTGATTATATAAGGTCATAGAGAGTATCAGTTCAGGTAAACACTTTTAGCTGTAGTTAACAGAAACCTGGCAGACTTAGGCGATGACAAGTGGCCAGACCATGTGTCGTTATATGTTTACAGATGTTAAATCCACTGGGGGATCTAATTTATCCTCCAAAATCAGTTTCAGTACTGTGCATAATCTCCTGATTTATGTTGCTATCCAAACTAAGTAATGGATGGATCCAAAATCCACTATGGATCCAAAAATAAATAATGACTTCAATGAATGTACAGGTGAGTAGAGGATGAACCAAGATTTCAAGTGGCTAGAATGCAGGCAGAGTTTAATTAATACTGAAGAAGAGTTACCAAAAACAGCAATGTGTTTAGAATTTCTAATATATTCTAGATGTATGTATGTACTATATATAGATGATTGCATTTAATGGTCATATGAAAATAAAATACTGTATACATTTTACAGAATTTTAAGAAAACAGAAGACTCAAAAAATATATAAATTTTTTCAAAATTTTGAAATTAATCATAGTCAGAGTTAGGATCTGAATTCAAGTCTGTCTGAACCAATAATGTACATCCTCTCCGAAGGCTATGTAGGAAGTGATGGGGGCACAGGTGGTAAAAGTGGCAGCCAGAGGGACATCATAAGTAAAATGTGGCTTGGAATAGGCCATGAAGCAAGTGGCAAGTGGTCATAGAAAAGGATACCTACAACCAACCCAAATGTCCGTCAATGATAGATTGGACAAAGAAAATGTGGCACTTATACACCACGGAATACTATGCAGCCATAAAAAAACGATGAGTTCGTGTCCTTTGTGGAGACATAGATGAATCTGGAAACCATCATTCTCAGCAAACTGACACAAGAACAGAAAACCAAACACCTCATGTTTTCACTCATAGGTGGGTAACGAACAATGAGAACACTTGGGCACAGGGAACAACACTCACTGGGGTAGGTGGGGGGGTGGAGGGGAGAGGAAGGACAGTGAGGGGTGGGGAGGTTGGGAAGGGATAACACCAGGAGAAATGCCTGATGTAGGTGCCAGGGGGGATGGAGACAACAAGCCACCATGGTATGTATGTACCTATGCAACAATCCTGTAGGATGTAGGATGTGCACATGTACTCCAGAGCCCAAAGTACAATTAAAAAAAAAAGGATACGAGCACCAGTGCGTGTTTGGGGGAGAGCTGCTGTTCGATTTTACTAGTTGGTAGGTAATAGTGTGAGAAGACATCAGAAAGCTCTGAGAAATCTATTTTTTAATTATCAGACTAAGAAGTTGTGTTTTTTTTTTAATTCAGAATATTCAGTGTGAGTGTTACAGGCTCATAGCCACATGTCAGACATTAACTCTGACAGCACTATGAAAGAAGATATTTTAAAGGGAGGAGAAAGGGGACAAGGCAGGGAGATGAGTTTTCAGTATTTCTGGCAAGAGAAGGTGGGAATCCAAATTGTGGTGATGAGAATGGAACTGTCAATGAGAGCACAGACATTAGAAAAGGGCACCCATGTGGAGAGACACTCAGCTGAACTTGGCAATGGATTGAATGGAGTGAGCAAGAGAGATAAAGAAGACCAGTATGCCTTAAGATTTCAATCATGGTTTGATCAAGATAAGGGTGATTCAGTTATCAGGCATAAGAGAGTGAAGAAAAAAGGATCTGTCTGAGGTTGGAGGGTGGCTGGGCTGAAGACAATCTGTGAGATTTTTCTAATATGATCCCATTACTGGAACAACACTAGACAAGCAAAGACATTAAGTGTTTTACAAGGATTAAATAAATGATTAGTGTAGCTAACCATTGCCTGGGCCTCTAAAAAGCTAAAATCATGGTAAAAGATACCTACAGAGACATATTCCAGGCATGTAAGTAATTCGTTTATGAGAATGTCCTTTTTTTAGACTAAAAAAAGAACCAGAAGATCTTTGGGAAATTGCTCTCACACTTTCTGGTCTCAGTGGTGATTGAAGTTATTAGGTGTTACTCCTTCAGAATCTGCCTTGATAAGTAGATACTTCCCAGGGGATAAAGTCCAGGAAAGTAATATTAAAAATGAAAAAGGCATAAAGGATAAGGAAGGGAAAGGCCAAGACACCTGAAAATCAGTGAAAGGAGTGCTAAAGTTACCTAAATGTAGTTTGGGAAGTAAGAGTGGCCAGTAAGGAAAACCAACAGAAGGAAGTTTGTGAAATACCTACAGAGAATTTCTCCAGATGGCTCTGTGACTCAACTATTCTCTAAGCCTACGTGTTAGCATTAAATAGATTTTTTAAATGAAGATGATTAGCTATAATTATTTCTGTTTCTAGAAACAAGGAAATGCTGCTCACAATGAGATTCCCATGATAAAGGACAAGGACAGTTTACGAGAACTAAAAGAAGAAAGGCCCATTAGATGATGCTTAGGGGAGGTGTTAACGTGGCACTTTGTGGAGAGAAGAAAGAAAAGATAATTTGAAATCTAAGATACATTTTAAAGTATATTTACATTGCTTGGAGGAAATAAGTTTTACACGCATGTAGAAAAAAGATCACTCAAGTTGAACACTAAATTAAATTGTACAGATCAGAAATAAATCAATTTTCAACTGCAGTTTCTGGGCTCTATTTTACTTATTTGTTTCACTTAAATTGAATTTAATCAAAGCATTTATATTAAGTCTGTAAGTTCAAATCAAGGGCAGCCTAGAAATATGTTGTATAAATTGATGAGCCTTGCAATAATTTTGCCTGAAATTGGTTTTCATATTTGCCTGCTGCTGACTTGGGAATTCCATTATTATGGATGCAGTCATTTATCTTAACAGTCTCTGAAAGATTTCCATTCAAAGTGAGAATTTCCCTGAAAGTGCCTCACATACTACCTTTCTATCCATATCACACAAAGAAAAAGTTCTTCAAGGAAGAGCTACACAAAGGGAATGAGGCTTGGGAAATGAATGAGAAATAAGATGGAAAGGAATCCAATAGACTCAGACCAGGACACGCAATTTTATTATCATTTATTTAAATTCAGTTCCCACTTGCAATTTTTTCTGGAGTCTTCTGGGAGTAGCATGCATATTCTCTTTCTCTACCATAAAACTTTCTTCCCTGGGGCTCCATCTTCTTGAGAAATGGGGTACTGAAACATAGTTTCTCTCTAGTTCTTTATGTCCTAAAATCAACCCATAAATCCTGTTTGTGTTTGCCTGGATTTTTTTTTTTTACCACAAATAACTACTGGGGAAAGATAGGTTCACATAATATACCCTGAGGAAGTTATAGAGCCTGAGATTTACTAGTTACAGGTAGCCTTATTTTCTTTATATTTTATTTTATTTTTTGAAATGGAGTCTTGCTCTGTTACCGCGGCTGGAGTACATGGGCAGGTTCAAGCGATTCTCCTGCCTCAGCCTCCTGAGTAGCTGGTACTGCAGGTGTGCAACACCACACCTGGCTAATTTTTGTATTTTTAGTAAAGACAGGATTTCACCATGTTGGTCAGGCTGGTCTCAAACTCCTGACCTCATGATCTGCCTGCCTCAATCCCTCTCATGCCTGGGATTATAGGCATGAGCCACCACACCCAGCCAGGATGCCTTATTTTTATCTGAATATGACTGAGGCTATTAAAAATGCTCGCTTTGAGTGACGAGATCCCCCAAACAGGCTTTGTGTGAGCAACATGGCTGTTCATTCAGCTGGGTGCAGGTGGGCTAAGGCCGAAAAGGGCGTTAGCAAAGGGCAGTGGGATAGGAGTTGGTTTTATAGGTCTGGGGTGGGCAGTGAAAGTTACAGTGTAAGATCAGTTACAGCTAGTGGGGTAGGGGCAAGGAGTATACATTACCATAAGTTTAGTTATAATGGCAGGTAGGATAAGAGTAGTTAAGATGGTAGAGTGGGGTGAGGAATAGTCACATCATCATAATAACAGTTAAGATGGCAGGGTGGGGTGAGGGGCTTGTCTCCGGAAGCTTCACTGGGTGATTAGGAACAATGGGAATGCAGGAAGGTGAGGGGGCTGTGGGGGGTTAGAAGAGGATCAGCTGAGGCGAGCAGGTCTTCAGACTTTCAGGCTCCAGGCTTGCATATGGAGACCTGGTAGAGGCAAGGCAGCATTGATTTTTAAGATTTTTCATCAGTGTTGCCTAAACCTTCAACTGATCTTGGTAAACCCCAAGCAACTTTTTCTCAATTCTGTACCAACAGCTCACCACCTTCAACAATTTCCATGAGGACAACCCATTGTCAAGTATAAAATCAAAGGGAAATTCCAGACTAGTATCAGGCCTCTGCTTTCCCAAACAGAATTTCATGTTAAACCACTCATGGCATCTTCTACTTTGTATAAAATACATAAAAAACAAAAGCTGATTTTTATTTTAATTAAAAATCTCTACATATCTTCTCATCCTTTGTTTTCACTCCTCCCACCTTCACCCCCACCTCATAAACTGCATTTAAAAATAATTTAAAGTTGTTTTGATCAATGTTTCACTTCAAGAAAATATTAGGGCATTTTGACTGGAGGAGCTGGAATTTAGGGGTGAAATATGAACTTATTATTCTTTGGGCTTAGTTCTATGATCTTATAAAACAATCAGAAAGCACCCCTGTTGTTTGAATGACAAAACAGCAAGGAAGTCTGAAAACATTTATCAAGCTGGCCACAGTTCTGCCTTTTGTTTCCCTGATTGGCTCTGTTAAAAAGACCAGCCTGGACCATAGGCCCATTGTTGAGAAAACAGAATGATCACCACTGCCAATTCTCATAGACTTTAATTTTCTGTATTTTCCTGTCTCTTTGGACTTGAAGAGAACTTTTGGGTAAAATAAAATTCGTAAATACAATCTAGAAAGTTCATTAATATTGGTAATGAGAGGGTGCCAACTGTAATTCCTGGGCTAAGTCAAACAAATACAGGACTGAAGTAGAAAGTCCTTAAAGATCAAGAGAGTAACAGTGTCTTACCACAACATCCTCTTCCCTGTTAGTCTTTTCTACTGAACCTTTCTTTTTTGAATCCTGGAATGGGAAATTTTTGTACTCCTCCCAAAGTAACAACCTTTGCATACGTGTAAAGTTTCTGATATTTGCCAAAAAAAAAAATCACATTAACATTTCACAGAATAAAGATCAATTCAGGAAGGAGGAGAATAAAGATAAGTGATAGAAAAGGGAGAGAAATTCCAAAGACAAAGTTAGGCTATCTGAGTTTCACCTGTGTCCGTCACAGCTATGCTATCAATAAGAGGTATCTCCATTTATATTAATTAGTGGTGTGATGAACTAGCTCCAATCTGCTTGCAAGAGATCTAAAGGTGTATATCTCTTCCTAGCTTCTAGTTCACTAATTTCACATTTCTATTGTGAAATTAGCCATAATGGAAGCATTTATACCATGGGAATCAGAAAATGCTTTAAATCAGACTATTTTATTTTTGTAGAGTTAGATTACAAGCTCACTGCTGATTACAATTTACGTTAGAGAAAAGAAAATGCAAGAGATGTCCTATCCAACATACACACAATGCTCTCTCTGGAAGAACATCTGATTAACATCATTTTGTTTTACATTTCCAGACATACTAACTGCATATTTATCTCATATAATGACTGAGCACCAGTCAGAATAGTAAGAATGCCACCTTTGCTTCACTACCTGCTTCTCCCATTTTCTCTGTAACAGAACATTAAACACTGTGTCTTGTGTAGCACCCTCCAGCACACATTCTTAGTTTGTGCTAAGTCTGTTTCCTGGGATATTTGTCTTTGAACTTGGCTCTGAATAAAACTAACTTTAAATTTCAGTTATAATGGCTGCCATTTAACCTTTCAGTTGACACTACTGTTAATTATTCTAGAAAAAAATCACTTGCAATAGAAAATAAGATGCCAGAAGAGGCTCATATACTTGAGTAAGAAAAAAATATTTTATTCTTTCTAGACTTAGATTTTGAAGTTTAACCATGCTCGGAATATACCTAGCATATCCCAACACACATTTAATGAGTATTTATATGTCGCTATGAAAATCTCTTAAATTTTTTTCTGTATAATAACAACTTCTTATTACATAAGCAAATGCTACCTTATTATCTTGCCCTCTGAAACATCCACTAGGAAATTGGCCAATCAAATTGGCCAATAAAGTATCATGCAAAAAAATAACTTTAAATTAAGATAAATAATTTAGTAACCACTGAATAAACATGTATGGATGTATGAAAATGTAAATGAATGCATTAGCCATTATCTAGCATAATTTTTTTGATGAAATAAAGATATTTAGGGTTGAAATTAATGAAGCCTTAATCTTTCTTCCAAGGCATTAAGTTTATATAATAAATACCTACCCCCAGTAATACTCAAAATTTGAATAATAATGAGATATGCTTACATGCATCATAGGCAAAAGATTTAAAAATGATGGAACATACTTTTACTTGAAATTCCTTAAACAAAAGCTGTTCTACTTACACACCCTGAATTTGTCAGGTGCAGAAAGAATTAAAGAATTCCATAGTGGATGCTTCATTTGGAGTGAAGAGTTGAGTATTAGATCAGCTTTTACTTGACCTAATACAAATTAACATAATTCATTATATAGAGCAAATTTAAGAATATATCCACAATAACATAAATTTAGTCATTTAATGTATGAGTTTGGATATTTCAGATGATATTGTAGTAATTACTTCTCATCAGGAGGGTTCTTAGCATCCCCTAAACTGTTTTTATAGTTTCAGATAGGTTTAGGTCAGATTTTCATAAGCTTAACCCTTTTGGGCTTTTTGTACACAGCACTAATGACCTGCATGGCCTGATGCAATGTTCACCCTGTGTCTTTTTTTCTTATCCAAACACATTTGGTATCCTGTTTATTGATCTCCTTTTTCTACAACAGGTTCTGAGCCACTATAAATTCTGAAACAAAACTGTTTCTGATCCCAAGTACTCCGAAAGGTTTTTGTTATTCTTATTTTGTGTTTTTGCTTGGTTGTCTATTTACCAGTAAATTAAAGGACTTAGACATTCTTCTAAGTATTTTGAAACCATCAAAAATGTAAAACAGGACTTGTACAGATTTGTTTTTCACATTTACAATACATTAATTCTCCAAAGAAAAATCTGGAAATTAAATCAAAATTAATACATTTAAATTCTACTCACCATAAGTTCATATTTTTCCAATCATTGTATGGTTTCTTTAGACAATAGGTCTCTGTTAGTCAATGAACCAGGTGTCTACAGACTATGACTTCCAGGTCAGTCACTTGGTTTTATAAATAAAATTTTAATGGAACATAGATATGCTTATTGATTTTAATATTGTCCGTGGCTACTGTCGTGCTATAATAGCAGAGATAATAGTTGTTACAGAGACTGAGTGGTCCATAAGACTGATATATTTGCTTTCTGAAGCTTTAAGAAAAAGTTTACCAAGCCCTGCAATAGACTAGACTGAAATGTTCTGAGCCAGACATGCAAAAACTAATTTTAAACTAATGCCAATGCTAGCTATTCCTTGGAATGCTTTGCATGGTGAAGATTCTGCACTTGAGTTGATGGATTTTTCAGTTTATGGCAAGAGCAAGTATAGCTGCTCACTTCCCCTTCCTGACTCTGCTCTGTGGAACTGGGGCTAGAAGACTGAAACTGCATTCCACAGACTCCTTTTTTGTCTGGATTCCTAAGTCCAGCTAATGTGAGTCCATCTAACAGATGATGAGAGAAGAGCTTTCAGTTTCTGGCTGAGAACAATGGAATTTGCTAGAAGTTACCATCACAGCAACCAGGCAGGACAACTGCAGACTTCTGTAGCCTACACTGCAGCAACAACTTCTGCAGTCTCTGCATTTCCAGCAGTGCAGGGATAAGGGCAGCCCTGTGGGCTCCCGCCTAGGGCTGTTGGTTGTTTCTTCATCTCAGAGCATTACCCTTTCTTCCTTTTGCTCCTTCAGTTTTTATCTTTTCCTCTCATTTATTCCTAGCCCTCCCAAAACATGGTGACAAAGTTCCTATAGTAAACCCCTCCTTTCTGAAATACCTAGCTGCCTTTCTATGTCCTCAACCCTGTCCTTGCTGGTAGAGTGCCCCATGGTACTCAATGCCTTGTCTCCTTTCTTCCTCTCTTTAAATGACCACAGTTTATTGACCTCCGACACCCTACACACTCCACTTATCTATTTTAGGCCACTAGAATCCTTATTGCTTTTCCCACATTCTGATCATAAATTTGGATAAATTCACTGCTACTCAGGCTTCAAGCTGATATAATGAACAGAGTGGAAAATAGGCACCCAAAGTCAATAAGAAACACAGGTGATCATGCCCCAGTGATTTGTGGGATTGTACAAATCCATTGTCTTCTGTTATCCTTTTTGCCCAAATTCAAATTTAGAAGAGAACATTCTGGGAATGTATAAATAAGAATTGCATAATGAAGGAATAAGCAATAACCATGATAAAGCAAGAAGGCAAACAAACAACAGCCCTGTGACTGTAACCCCAAAGCTGAGCAGAGTATAACTCTAATTTAATAGTAGCTGGAAAAGGTTTCTCTCTACTCTATAGTCATGGCCCCTATGCACAACATGACACTCCTATATTTCAGCTTTTAAGTCATCATAAAATATTAAGGGGCCCGGATTCTTTGACTCCCTAGGTTTCTGGCATTATCTGAATTTTCTGAGCACATTTTCAGTCCTCAGTGACACATGCAATGTTAATAGATTTTGGAAAACTATTTCTTATAGTCCTTATTTACTTACAAAACTGTTCTATGTATCTTTTTTCCAAGAAGAATTTGAGGCTGAAAAAACTACTATAATATGTTCAGAAAGGCAAAAAGGAAGTATACCCTAATATACACTGCATTATGTACTTGGGCTAAAAAAAAGTATATTTCATTCCTTTGTGATATTTTCTTCCTTCTGTGTAAGCAATTTGTCGTATTTTCTAAAACCATGTTTTTAAGATTTTCTTGGCTACTTACTCTACACCTATTTTACTTCTAGGGTATAAAAAATGCAGTTCTCTTGGTTCGATTACAGTGTGAACATATATTAGGGAAGAATAGTCTGATCAATAAGCAATGCTGGGAGAATGGTATATCAACAAGCAGAAAAATGAAGCCAGAGCCCTCTCTCACTACATGCAAAATGAACTCAAAATGAATTAAAAACTTAAAGCAGTATCCAAAACCAATAAACTGTCAAAATAAGAAACCATAGGGAAAATGCTTGGTGATATTGGTCTGAGAAGGGATTTTTTTGGACCTCAAAAGCATAGGCAACAAAAACAAAAATAAGCAAATGAGATGACATAAAAATACAAAGCTTCTGCTCAGCAAAGGAAAAACAGCGTGAAGAGACAATCTGCAGTATGGAAGAAAATCTTTTCAAACTATGCCTCTGACAAGGGGTTTACATCCAGAATATATAGGGAACTCAACTCAATAGCAAAAAACAAAAACAAACAATTGAACTACAAAATAAGCAAAAGATTTGAATAGAGATTTCTCAAAACAAAACATACAAATGATGTCACCTCACTGTACTTAGAATAACTATTATCAAAGAGACAAAAAATAGCAAATGCTGGCAAGGATGTGGAGAAAGGGGAACTCATACTTGTTAGTGGGAATGTAAGTTAGTACAGCCATTATGGAAAACAATATGGAGGTTCCTCAGAAAATTAAAAATAGAACAGCTGTATGATCCAACAATCCCACTAATGGGATTATATATCCAAAGGAAATGAAATCAGTGTGTTGCAGAGATACCTGCACCTCTAGGTCTATTGCGGCATTATTCACAATAGTCAAGATATGGAAGCAATGAATAACTGGATTTTAAAATGTGGCACATATAAAGAATCGAATACTATTCAATTATAAAAAAGAATGAAATCTTGTCATTTGTGGCAACTTGGATAAACCTAGAGGACATTATGTTGAGTGAAATAAGCCAAGCACAGAGGGACTAATACTGCATGGTCTCATTCATATGTAGAATCTTAAAAAGTCAATCTCATGGAAGCAGAGAATAGAATTGTGGTTGCCAGAGACTGGAGAGGGTATCGGGGAGGAAGGAATGGAGAGAAATTGGTCAGTGAGTACAAAGTTACAGTTAGGGGGAATAAATTCTGGTGTTCTAATGCATGGCAGCGTGACTATAGTTAACGATAATGTATATTTCAAAATAACCAGAAGAGAGGATTTTGAATGTTCTCACTAGAAAATAATAATACATATTTGAGGTGATAAATATGCTAATTACTCTGATTTGATAATGACCAATGTGTGTGTGTGTGTGTGTGTGTGTGTGTGTGTGTGTATAGAAACATTGCACCGTACCTATAAATACATACTATTATTGTATCAATTAAAAACAAAAAGAACTTATCCATACCACCCTACCTAACAGATGGAGGATAGCTACTCACTTAAAAAAGTGAGGGATTCTAAACCATGTAGTAACAGATTCCTGTTAAACAGTTAACAATTCCAGGAATGTGTGTCATAACAAAATCTATTTTCTTCTTTTTTTCCCCGTGATTCTATTTCCTTTGTGGACATTAGAATGCAGCATTTTTTATAAAAACAAAAATCGTCATGCATCCTTTCACACTATTTCTCTTCTTGTTGGATTCTATTACCTTTTGCACATTTACATAATGTTGAATCTTTGCTCTCTAGAGTCAGTTTGACACCAATGTGTTGAAACTCTTGCTGTCAGCCTTGCAATCTGCATGATGTTAGGCAAATTATTGAATAGCTTAATGTTAGTTTCCTTGTCAACAAAATGAATAGAAGAATGCTATTAACCCTCTTAGGGCCTTGAATGCTCTAAGTCTGTAAGTTGTACTTTTATATATATATTTATATTTATATATATGTAAATTTACAAATATATGTACATATTTATTGTTTAAAAAATCAATCTTTTGAAAGCAAAGAAAACAAGGAAAATGGAGAAATCCCATAAAAAAGCATTGGACTGAACAGGGAGCATATTTTAGCCTAACCACTGGGACACTGAGCTAAGACCTTGCTGCTGCTTAGGCCTGTAAGACAAGAGTTGGAGAAAATCTTCACAAAGGACTCCTCCGGGTGTAAAACTATTTCACTATGGGTAATTTCAAACAATAGAAATATGGTTTTACATGTTTCATCTATTAAATATAACCAGGCTTAACTCTTCTGACACAGATGTCATTTCTGCCTGAAATGACAGAAAGTCCCAGAGAACCAATTCCTGATCAAATTCACCAATGATTAATGTGGGATTTTTTCATCTCAGTATTTTATCCTCTTTTTTCATTTAATAACCAAAACAGAGCATTAAATATTTATATCATGTGATACCTATGGTCAAATTACCCATTTCATTAATGGATTTACGATTTGTTCATGCATTTAGTTTCCAGGAAAACATCCATTTCAATCTTCAGAGTGAAATATTTTTAATGTGTGTTAGTGAGACATGGCTTACTACATAGTTCAGTATGTAGTTCTGGCCTGAACTAATGCCAACATTACTGATCCAATGCAGAGCTATGCCTAGATGGAGAAAAAAAAATTGTTGCAGAGAAACCTAAAACCATCTTAACTTACCATTCCTGGGAATTCTGACACTGTACTTATTTAAAACTCTACCAATACGTAAATCCTACTCTTGGAAAGATTCTAAAACTATAATAACACTGGATCTCACCAGATGGGCTTAATTTGGTTTAGTTTCTACCTACTCATAGGATATGAAAGATCCCATATATCTTATTTAAGATTTAAGACATAATGAGAATATAAACTTGTATGGCTATTATGAAGAAAAATGTACAGAGTTCTTAAAAATGAAAAATTACCATATGATCCACCAATTCTGCTACCAGGTATTTATTCAAAAGAAAGGAAATCAAAGGGATATCTGTACTACCTTGTTTATTACAGCATTATTCATAATATCAAAGATTTGGAATCAACCTAGGTGTCTACCAAAGGATGAGTGGATAAGGAAAATTTAGTAAAAATAAGCAATGGAATACTATTTGGCCTTTAAAAAGAGTGAAATCCTGTCTTTTGCAGCAACATGGATGGAACTGAAGGTCATTATGTTAAGTGAAATAAGACAGGCACAGAAAGACAAATATAGCAAGTTCTCTCTCATATGTGGGAGCTAAAAAAGTTAATCTCACGGAGGTAGAAAGTAAAATGATAGTCATCAGAGTCTTTGAAGAGTGTGTGAAAGTGGGGGATGAAAAAAGGTTGGTTAATGGATACAAATATAGTTAGATAAAAGGAATAAGTTCTAATGTTCAACAGAAGAGTAGGATAACTATAGTAAATGACAATGTATTTTATGTTTTAACTATAGGAGAGGATTTGAAATATTCCCAAAACATGAAATGATAAATGTTCAAGGTGATAAATATCCTAAATATCCTCAATTGATCATCACACATTCCGTGTATGTAACAAAATACCACATCTACTCCATAAATATGTACAACTATTGTGTATCAGTAAATTTTTGTTTAAAGATTAAAGGCATAAGGTTGGGGCTTGAGATACTGCTAAACTTCTGCCAGGACATGTAGATTCTATTGAAAGACCCATTTAGTTTTTCTGCAACCAGCTCCTAACCAATTCTTTAGGTCTCTTTTCCCACGTGGCACCTACATGTTCACCTGAACAAGTGAATGCAACTGCAGACATGTTATTCAAATTTTGCTCAACATGTCTTAGTAGCCATGATGGATTGACCCAAACAAGATTTAACAGGAATTCCTGCCTGGCATAGTTCTCACTGGTTTAATTTGATTAGGTATTTAATAAAGGTTGCAGAGATTAACCCAACTTATGTTATTCTTCAATCTGAGAGCCCTTGGCAGGGTTTGTTGTTGCCTAGTTCTGAAAATTTCCAGTGTAACTTAGATGCATTCTCATCACCACCAATTGCTCCTCACTTTGGACTTCTCAGAGCTAAGGAGAGTTGTAGAGTTTATACTAGAATGGATTTCAATTTACCCTTTGGAAGCCCTCATTATAGGTCCTTTCAATGTGAATTGGATGGTTGGCTTTGGGCAGCTGTGGTTCTAACTATGGCAGTGTCGGCTGATGCCCTAAAACGTAATTGGCTAGGACTACTCTACTTGCTTAGCCCTACAGCTTGGACACACACTTGCCCTGGAGACTGGCAAGTCCAGCTTTATTTTCTTCTTATTACATTATCAGATTTAAGAACCCTTATGTCTGTGCCACTATCTAGTCTCACAGTTAACCCATCAGATTCTGACTTCATTCTGTTTAATGGCCCAGCTTTGGCACTCTTCATGCAAACACTAGTTACAGTGTTTGTTTGTCATGAGTCACAAACAGATAAGCATCAAACTCAGAAATAATAAGTGACCTTCTTTGTTTTTATTTTCCGCTTTATAGATCTCTTCTGCCTAAGAGAAAAGAAGATTTTCTAAATTTTATATATTTTTTAATTTTTAATTTTTGTGGACACACGGTAGGTATATATATATATATGGGTTATACAAAATACATTGTTACAGGTGTACAATGCATAATAATCAAATCATGGTAGATGGGATATCCATCACCTCAAGCATTTATCCTTTGTTCTACAAACAATCCAATTATACTCTTTTAGTTATTTTAAAATGTATAATGAATTTGACAATAGCCATCCTGTTGTGCTATCAAATAGTAGGTCTTATTGATTCTATTTTCAAAGATGCTCTCTTTATAATCTTAGAGTTAAATTCTGTAACTTCTGAGATTTCTTTTTCCTAATTTCAGGTTTCAATTAAGATTTTTAGGTTAAAATTAGGATTTCCTTTCTAAACTCTCTTATATCTATATTACAGTCTAAAACTCAGGAGCTATATCAAGACTGCAGCATGGATAGTGGAATTGTCCACTTCATAGCTCCATGTATTGTGTGCTCGTGTGCTTGTGCTGCTGATATGTAAAATAATTCTGTCATAAACTTTGCTTGACAGCATGCCTAGGCCAGTGCTGTACAATAGCAATATAACATAAGCTACAGCTGTTATTTTAAATGTTCTAGGAAACACATTCCTAGATTCATGTAAAAACTTTAACTCCCCAAAAACTTAACTACATATTGCCTACTATTGACAGGAAGCCTTATGGATAACATAAGCAGTGAGGTAAAACAAATCTTGTATGTTGTATGTATTTTATACTTTATTCTCACAATGAAGTAAGCTAGAAAAAGAAAATATTAGTAAGAAATTATATTTACTATTTATTAAGTGGAAGTGGATCATCATAAGGTCTTCATCCTCACTGTCTTCACATGAGTAGGCTGAGCAGGAGGAGGAAAGAAGGGATAGGTCTTTGTTAACACGGGCCGCAGAGGCAGAAAAGGTGGAGAATGTAGAAGGGGAGGCAGGAAAGACAGCTTCACTCTGGAAATTTACAGAATTACATTGTAATTTGTACCTGATTTTTTGTCTTGTTATTTCTTTTAAAATGTCTCTATATGGTACCAATCCTTCTTCCATTGTTTGCTTTAGTTTCAGTGCCCATTTTATAGGAGAGTCCAGGTCGTAAAAGATCCAGACCCTCTGTTGCCATCACCTAGGAGCCTGTGGCACAGCATTCATTCATACTCACAACAGGCTTAACTCTTTCCTAGAAAGTGATTCACCGGGTTTAACACTTCCACAGGCTTCTGGTATGTTTACATTTTCTTCTTAACTCAATAATAAAAGCCTTGGCCTGGTCGAAATGGCTCATGCCTGTAGTCCCAGCACTTTGGGAGGCCAAGGCAGGCAGATCGCCTGAGCTCAGGAGTTCAAGACCACCCTGGGCAACCTGGTGAAACCCGATTGCTACAACAATACAAAAAATTAGCAAGGCATGGTGACATGTACCTGTAATCCTAGCTACTCAGGAGGCTGAGGCACAAGAATCACTTCAACACTGGAAGTGAAGGTTGCATTGGCCAAGATTGGGTCACTGCACTCCAGCTTGGGCTGCAGAATGAAACTATGTCTCAAACATGAATAAATAAGTGAAATAAAATTAAAACCTTAGAAACAGTTACTGTCTTATAGGAAGACTGAATGAGGCTTAATGGTGAGCATGTGGTAATTCACTGGAGGTGGGGAGAGGAACACTGAAGAGAATGGGTAGCTTATAGAACATAGGAGGTTGCTGCTGGTCAAGCACTATGGTAGCAGATGCTGAGATGTTTGAGGCACAAGATGTTTACTGAGGTTCAACATCAGTAAGAAGAAAGAGAAAGAAGAGGATTGAGCAGAAGAATTTAATTGCATGATACAGACCTGACAAATCTTCACCCTACCAAGTAGAAAGCCCTGGAGAAAATATTGCTCATCGGAGTTGTCTTCTTTTGAGAAAAAATGGTCAGCTCGTTATATTACTGCCTCCTTGCATGAAGGGTGATCCAGGAACGGCATGACCTCACATGAAGCAGAGCTCTGTTCAGTTGAGGCCGACCTTGCAGGAGGTGACAGCTGCAGGTGGCTGCCAAAGCAATCCCTTCTTTGAAGGGGAACTGGATGGGTTTTATATTATGTTTTCCCCTGAGGGTTAGACTGTGGTGTACTTTGTTTAAACAATGAAATTTATGCTGAAATCAAAAACTCTTTGATATTGAAGAGATACAGCATATCAAAATCTCTGGTATACAGCAAAAGTAGTATTAAGAGGAAAGTGTATACTACGGAACACCTACATCGAGGAGTTAGAAAGATCTCAAATTAACATTCTAATATCACACATAGAGGAACAAGAGAAACAAAAATTAACTAACCCCAAAGCTAGTAGAGGAAAAGAAATAGCTAAAATCAGAGCAGAATTGAATGAAATTGAGACTTGAAAAATCTATACAAAGGATCAACAAAACCAAAAGTTCCTTCTCTGAAAGGATAAACATGATCAATAGATTGCTAGCTAAATTAACAAAGAAAAAAAAAGAGAGAAGATCCAAATAAACACAATCAGAAATGACAAAGGTGACATTACAGCTAATCCCTGAGAAATACCAGAGATCTTGAGACTATTATGAACACCTCCATGCACACAAACTGGAAAATCTTGAGGAAATGGATAAATTTCTGGAAACATGCAACCTCCCAATATTGAATCAGGAAAAATATTGAAACCCTGAACAGAATGATATGAGTTCTGAAATAGAATAAATAATAATGATAATAATAAAATCCTACCAAACAAAAGAAAGCCCTGGACCAGATGGATCCACAGCTGAATTCTACCAGATGTACAAAGAAGAGCTACTGAAACTATTCCAAAAAATTGAGGAGTAGGAGTTCCTCCCTAACTCATCCTATGAAACTACCATCATCCTGAACCAAATTCTGTCAAAGCCACAATAATAATAATAATAATAATAATAATAATAATAATAAACTACAGTCTAATATCCTTGATGAACATAGACACAAAAATCCTCAACAAAATATTAAATAGTAAACTGAATACTGCAGTACATGAAAAACTTAATTCATCACAGTTAACTAGGCTTTATTCCTGGGATGCAAGCTTGGTTCAATATGCACAAATCAATAAATATGATTCACCACATAAACAGAATTGAAAACAAAAACCACATAATCATCTAAATAGATACAGAAAAAGCACTTGATAAAATCCAACATTCTTTCATGATAAAAGCTCTCAACAAACTAGGCATTGAAGAAACATAACTCAAAACAGTAAGAGCAATCTATTACAAACCCACAGCCAACATCATACTCAATGGGCAGAAGCTGGAAGCATTCCCCTTAAGAACTGGAACAAGACAAGGATACCCAGTCTCACCCCTCATATTCAATATAGTGCTGAAAGTCCTGGAAAGAGCAATCAGGCAAGAGAAAGAAAGAAAATACATCCAAATTGGGGGAAAAACAAGTTATCACTCTTCCATGACAAGATGATTCTATACTTGGAAGACTGTGAAGACTCCATCCAAAGGCTATTAGAACAGATTAGAACAGATAAATAACTTTAGTAAAGTTTCAGGATACAAAATCAATGTACAAAAATCAGTAGCATTTCTATACAGCAGTACACTCAAGCAAAGAACCAAATCAAGAACACAGCCCCATTTATAATAGACACACAGACACATGCACTTGCACGCTTGCAAGCATACACACACACACACACACACACACACAACCTACAAATACATCTAACCAAGGAGGTGAAAGAACTCTACAAAAAGAAGTATAAAATACTGCTCAGAGAAATCAGAGATGCCAGAGATGGAAAAACAGTCTTTGCTCATGGATTGGAAGAATCAACATCATTAAAATAACCTGACTCCCCAAAGCTATTTGCAAATTCAATGCTATTCCTGTCAAACTACCAACATGATTTTTCACAGAAATAGAAAAAATACTGTTCTAAAATTCATATGGAATAACCAAAAAAAGAGCCCAAATATCCAAAGCAATCCCAAGCAAAAAGAACAAAATCAAGGAGCCCTCACAGTACCTAACTTCAAACTATATTACAAGGCTACCATACCCAAAACAGCATGGTCCCTGATACAAAAACAGACACATAGACCAGTGGAAAAGAATAGAAAACCCAGAAATAAAGCCATTCACCTAGAACTAACTGACCTTTGACAAAGTCAACAAATATAAGCAATGGAAAAAGGACTCCCTATTCATTACATGATACTGGGATACCTAACTAGCCAATATGCAAAAGAAAGAACCTGGACCCCTACCTATCACCACACATAAAAATTAACTTAAGATGGATTAAAGACTTCATACTATAAAAGACCTAGAAGAATGCCTAAGAAATACTCTTCTAGACATCTGCTTTGGCAAAGAATTTATGACTAAGACCCCAAAAGCAATTCCACCAAAAACAAAAATTGACAAGTAAAACCAAATTAGACTAATGAACTTCTGCACAGAAAGAGAAACTATCAACACAGTAAACAGATCTTATAGAACAGGAAAAAACATTCACAAATTATGCATCTGACAAATGTCTAATATATACAAATTCTATAGGGAGCTTAAATAATTCAGTAAGTGCAAAACAAATAACCCCACTAAAAATCTGGCAAAGGACATGAACAGACACTTCCCAAAAGAAGATACAGAAGTGGCCAACAAACATATGAAAAAATGTGCCATATCACTAAGCATCAGAGAAATGCAAATCAAAAACACAACGAGATACTCTCATACGAGTCACAGGGGTCTTTGTTAAAAAGTAAAAAAGTAACAGAAGTTGTTGAGGTTGTGGAGAAAAGGGAATGCCTATACATTGTTGGTAGAAATGCAAATTAGTTCACTCATAGTGAAAAGCAGTTTGGAGGTTTCTCAAAGAATTAAAAGTAGAACTACTATTTGACCCAGTAATCACATTTCTGAGTGTATACCCAAAGGAAAATGAATTATTGTACCCAAATTACACATGTACTCATTCATCACAGCACTATTCACAATAGCAAAGATATGGAGTCAACCTAGGTGCTGATTAACAGTATATTGGATTTAAAAAATTGGTACATAGACAACATGGAACACTACACAACTATGAAAATAACAACATAATGTCTTTTGCAACAACGTGGATGCAGTTGGAAGCCATTATCTAAGTGAATTACTACAGAAACAGATAACCAGATTCCACATGTTTTTACTTGTAAGTGAGAACTAAACATTGGGCACACATGGACTAAAGAAGAGAATGATAGATATTGGGGACTAATAGAGGGGGAAGAGAGGAAAGTGAGTAGGGATTGAAAAACTACCATAGTACCTTATCTATTGGGTACTATGCTTACTACCTGGGTGACAGAATCAATCATAAGCTGAACCTCAGCATCATGCAATATGCTGCACATGTACCCCAGATCAAAAATAAAACCTGAAAAAAAATTTTAAAAATAATAGACAAAAAAGAGAAAACTATCTTTATAGGATAACAACTTTATCTTGTATATATAATTTTTAAAATATGCTATAAAATTAAAACTCAGCTTTGGATGTCTCTATAAAACCAACAAAATAACTGATTGAAGATGCCAATTCTTCTTCATCAACACTTATAGGTGATCCATGCCAGGAGAAACAAAGAACATAATTGACTCAGGGAATGATGACTAATAATTCAACAGGATGTAATAGAGGAAAGTCTCATCGCTTCATGACTAAGCCTCTTGATTTACTAATAGAGACTGGACTATGAGAAAATAGCAGATTCCCCTTACCTAGACAGTGGAAAAAAAGATAATTCTTAGTTGATTATATTTATTTCTTGATCTGTTTATTTCTTCTAAGAAATACTCATTTTTTCAATGAATCGCTTTTATAAGTAATCAATCTGATTTAAAAAAAAAACAGTTACCTTACTTCATATTTGCAACATTTTTTCCATCTGCTATAAATGAATTCTGAAGACTGTGGGGTAACAGTCCCATAGGTATTATGTAAAATGAATTTCTGAATAATGAGATAATAGCAAGTGAATCAAAAAATAATCAAAGGATCATAATAATGGTAAAGACAGATTAGCCTTCAATATCAGCATCTTCAAAATGTTAAATGAAGCAAAATAATTAAGATCGCTTATAACAGAATTTTATTTTGCTGTGATTTTCCTTCACATTTTTGTGGTCTTTATTTAATATCTGTTGATGTGGACTAAAGAACACAAATTGGTAAGACTAACTGCAAATAAAGACATTAGTATGTGTATGGGATTTACACCATTTCAATAGCACCCCAGAAAATTTCCATTCTAAAGTCCTAAGATGAAGACTTAATCTGACCAGGCATCTTGTAGATGTAGTCATCACCCAGGTGCTTGTCAGAATGGAGTTCTATGTAATGGAGACAAATTACTACTGTTTACAAATATGACTGGGAGGAAAGTGCTGGGATGACGCATTACAACCTATCACCTCTCTAAGAGTAAAGTACTCAAATGCCTTCAAAAATAGCTTAGAGAAGAGAGATTGCATTGTAAGATTTGTATGTGGGACCTTCAAAGATAGAAGCAGAAAGTGTGATCTGTAACTCCTAGTCCTTCCCTTACTCCTCCACTAGAGGCTTAATTCAAATGCTAGGAAAGGGAAAGTAGTTAAGGATTATCCTAACTCAAAACACATGGAAGCCTTAGAAGGCACTGTCTGTTGGTCAAAATACGCTTCTCACCAAGTCATCATCTATTTGCTCATTTGATAAGTTTTTATTGGGTGGCCTGTAGTGCCAGTTACTGTGACAAATAATAGAAATACAGAGATAAATGAGGCAGAGTTCTTGTCCTTAAGTAATCTGTATTCCAGTCAGGGAGCCAGATAACCAAGACACTGACAACATAGAGAAATGGGTGCTGTTTTATTCCAACTGAGGGCAAAGAGAGAGGTCAAGGAAGCCTTCCTTGAAAAGTCACCTAGGAAAGAAATTTTGGAAGGTAGCTATAAAGTACATAATAGTCAAGTGCTCCAGATACATGAAGGAGATGTTCAAAGTGCGTAAAGAGAGCAAAGCAAAGACTTCTGCAATTAATAGTGGCTGAATTGTTGGAGTAATCAAGGACTATATTGTGAGAGTGCTTGTATGCCAGTTTGAAGGAAGGCTTTGAAGAACAATTAAAGAATGGTAATGAGGAATTGTTTTAGAAAGTTTATTCCATATTAGGGTGGAGTCAACCATAGACTAAAAACATTTTACAAGGTAGAGTAAAAGCCAAGGTAGTCCTCATTGGGAAAACAAGTCTTGGGTGTGAAAAATATTAATGATGTTGAATTAAAATTCTGCTGCAGATGGGTATCTTCTATTTTGTGCCCTGATTTCCAAAATTCAAGAAGCCCATACTGTTTCTTCCCTCCTGAAGACTTCTTAAAATGTCTCTTTTGCCTGTGTGCATGGTAGTGTCCCAGGGCATGAGTAAGCTCTGAGTGCCAGGGAGATTTTTCTCTTAAGCCTTGATAACCCAGAATTAATTTAAACATACAAAGTATATTAAATAGCAGATGTCTCTTCAACAATACATGCTCCAAATAAATATCTGATGAGATACATTATTCTCATCAGTTTGGGAACTCAGAATTATAAATGCTTTCTTCAGAATTCCACAAAATTAAAAATATCAAGCAACTTTGACAATACAGAATGCTTCCTTCTCATTTCTTAACTGCTGATTTCTATACTCTAGAAAAGCAAGCATATCAACATATTCTCTGATTCATAATCATGCCCTATCCTATTTTTTCTCAACATGACCTTATTCTGACATTATCTTATTCTAATTCTCTGTCAGTTTTGCTCACTCATCACTTGCCTGCTGTTGATACCAAAACCCCATATCTATCTACTTTCCTGTAACTCATCTCTTCAGTTGCCTTTCGTCTTCTCAAGACTGTTCACCAGCTACATCATCATATATACATGTGTGATAATGTACACGTGCAAAGCCAGCCTTGATATCCACTCCTCATTCTATTTAATATCATAGACAGGAGGTTATTCATTTGCTAGCAAGACCTAGGACCCTTAAGTACCCTTAATATTAAAGTTCTCACCCAAGACACTACATTCTATTCATTGAGAGAAACAGATATTCCATCATATCTGGTTATGGTGTAAAAGACAAAAATCAGACTCAGAACAGTTACCACACATGGAAGAAAAGACTTAGCGTCATAGGATACCCTCTAGCCAACTCTAACAATATTGGCAGTAAAGAGTCAACCCTTGACTGGTATGTGATATTTTAATAATTACATATATGTGCCTTGGTCTTTTACTTTGTACCTTGCTGCTTTTCACTTTTACCTCATCACTATATCTAATCTTCTGCAATTTCTCGATACCAAGTTGTTTTCCTGACTTTCCTTCAACTTCCCTGCTAAGTCATAGAATTTTATTAAATGTCTTCCTCAACTTAAGTTACCACCCAGTTCTTCTAGGCATACTATCTGGATAGCCATAGCCCTGTTGATATATTCATTCTGAGAATAAAACTGACTTCCTCCTCATACCCTCATGTTATTCCACAGAAACTGATGATTTTGGCATTCCAACAATTTGTGTGTGTACATATACTAGAAGATTCAGTATGAGCTATTGTAATTTCTTAATTCATTGGTCTATTAGCTCATAAAAGGGGAGTAACCTCAATATTTAGGTTGATTCAGACACTTTTTGGTTTGCTTGAATTGCTTTGGTTTGGTTTTTATCAAAATTCTCAAAGTCTTTGACTCATGGTGTTTGTCAATGCTATAACTAATTTTAATAGATACTAAGCACTAAAAATAATGTTAGAAAATCATTTTCATAAATATTTATCATTTTTCTAATAAATTAGAAGCTATGTAATGACGAATGGTTATCTTAATAAAAAAAACCCACAAAAAGAATTTTCTACTCAAGTGTAATATTCCTAATATTTATAGTATATGCTCAAGTGTAAAATGCTTAATTTTCTGTAGCGGATTCATATTGTGCCTTTGTCATGACACACACTTATATATGGAATGAATTTCAATGTTGACTATCCTTATTTGGATAGTACATGTGTGTTTATGTTGTACAAGTTTCTATTCTCCCCTTAGAAGGAAAGTGCAAATGAGATTATCATTTAGTGACAACTGTAATAAAGTATAGAAGATTAAATCTGAGAATAACTACTTTTGAAAATTTATGTTTAAATAGAGAAATAAAATTTTCTTTTTCATTTGGAGCAATTTGGCAATTGCTTCATTGGCTCAAAATAACCATAATCAATATAAGCAGCATAGAGGAGAAATTACTAATTCCATATAATTATAGATTATAAGCAATTCAAAGTACAGGTGTATCTTGGAGATATTGTGGGTTTGGTTCTAGACTGCCACAATAAAGTGAATAAAGTGAGCCCCACATTTTTTTATCTTGGTTTTTTTGTGCATATAAAAGTTATGCTTACACTATTGTCTAATAAGCATGTAATAGGATTATGTCTAAAATATTCACATACCTTAATTTTAAAAAACTTATTTCTAAAAAATTTTAACAATTCTATAAGCCTTCAATAAGTCATAATCTTTTTGCACATATAGGGACTTGCTTCGATATTGATGGCTGCTGACAGATCAGCAGGGTGGTGGGAGCTTAAAGTTTGAGTAGCTGGCAATTTCTTAAAATAAGATCCTTCCTTGCATGAAAGACTTTTTATAGCTTGTAATGCTGTCTGATAATAGCATTTCACCTACTCTTTCAAAATTAGAGTTAATCTTCTCAAATCCTGCCACTGCTTGATCAACTAATCTTTTGCTGTCATTTCAACAATGTTCATAAGATCTTCACAAGAAGTAATTCCATCTCAAGAAATCACTTTATTCATCTATAAGAAGCAACTCTTCATCTTTTCAAGTTTTATCATGAGATTGTAGCAATTTGGTTATATCTGCAGACCCCACTTATAATTCTCTTGTTATTTCCATCACATCTGCAATTACTTCCTCCACTGAAGTCTTGAACTCCTCAAAGTCATCTATGAGAGTTAGATCAACTTCTTCCAAACTCCTGTTAATGTTGACATTTTGACCTCCTCTCATAAATCATGAATGTTCTTAATTACATCTAGAATGGTGACTCCTTCACAGAAGGTTTTCAACTGACTTTTCCCAGATCCATCAGAGAAACCACTACCTATAATAGCTACAGCCTTAGAAAAAGTATTTCTTAAATCTTAAGACTTGAAAGTTGAAATTACTCCTTGATCCATGAGATTTGGGAAGCATGAAACAACATTAATCTTCATGTCCATCTCCATCAGAGCTCTTGAGTGACCAGGTGCATTGTCAATGGGCAGTAATATTTGGAAAGGAATCTTTTTTTCTGAGCAGTAGGTCTCAACAGTGGGCTTAAAATATTCAGCAAATCATGCTATAAACAGATGTGCTGTCATCCAGGTTTGTGGTTTCATTTACAGTACGTAGAAAGAGAAGATTTAGCATAATTCTTAAGAGCCCTAGAATTTTCAGAATGAGTTTGGCTTTAAGTTAAAGCTAAATGACCATTGGCTTTAACTTAAAAGTCACCAGCTGCATTAACCCTAACAAGAGTCAGCCTATCCTTTGTAGCTTTGAAATGAGACATTGACCTCTCTAGCTACAAAAGACCTAGATGGCATCTTTTTCCAATGGAAGGCTGTTTTGTGTACATTGAAAATCTGTTATTTACTGTAGCAACCTTCATCAATGATCTTAGCTAGATCTTTTTGGACATTTGTGGTAGCTTCTACAACAGCATTTGCTGCTTTCACTTTTCACTCTTATGTTATAAAGATGGCTTCTTTCTTTAAACGGTATGAACCAAACTGGTAGCTTCCAACTTTTCTTCTGCAGCTTTCTCACTTCTCTTAGCCTTCATGGAATAAGAGAGAGTGAAGGCCTTGCTCTGGATTAGGCTTTAGTGTAAGAGAATGTTGTGGCTGGTTTGATCTTTATCCAGACCACTCAAACTTTGTCCATATCAGCAATATGGAGCGATCAGTTTCATTTTCTTGTTATGTGTATGTTCACTGCAGTAGCATGTTCAATTTCCTTCAAGAACTTTTTCTTTACACTCACAACTTGGCTAACTCGTGCAAAAGGCCTAGTTTTTGTCCTGTTGTAGCTTTCAACATGCCTCCCTCAATAAACTTAATCTTTTCTAGCTTTTGTTTAAAGTGAGAGATGTATGAGGCTTCCTTCCACTTGTATACTTATAGGTCATTGTAGGATTATTAAGTGATTAACACACATTCTGTTTTTTCTCAGGGAATAGGAAGGCCAGAGGACAGGGAGAAAGACAGGGGAATGGCAGGTCAGTAGAGCAGTCAGAACACGTGCAATATTTGTTTATCAAGTTTGCCATTTTATATGGGTGTGGTTTGTGGCACTCCAAAACAAGTAAAACAGTATCAAAGACCCCTGATCATAGATCACAATAGCAAATATAACAATAATAAAAATGCTTAAAATATTGTAAGAATTACCAAAATGTGACACAGAGACACAAAGTAAGCTTGTTTGACACAGGGTTGACACAAATCTTCAATTTGAAAAAATGCAATATCAGCAAAACTCAATAAAGTGCAATAAAATAAAGTTTACCTTTGTGCTATTTAATTCCCAAAGATTTTATAATTTTCAAGACATCATACCATTATTAATTTCTAATTTAATTCAATTTTGATCAGAGAACATACTCTGTAGGCATTTAATCTTTTAAAACTACTTGAGGCCCTGAATGTAGTCTATCTTGTTGATGATTTTGTGCACACCTGAAAAGAATAAAAATTCTACTGCAGTTGGGTAGAATGTTACAAAGTGACAATCAAGTAAAGCTAGTAGATCATTTTGTTCAAGTATTCTATGTGCTTTCTGAGTTTTTGATTACCTGATCTGTCATGTACTGAGAGAGAAGTCATATAATATTTCACAGCTATACGTGTGGATTTGTTCATTTAAGTATTTAACTTGTTTCATATGGTTTTTTAAATATTTATTTTTTTAAATAGACAATCACAGTTGTATATATTTATTAAGTACATAGTGATGTTTCAATGTCTATAATATAGAGTGATCAGATCAGGGTTCCATATGTTTTGGAGCTCTGTTATTAGACATGCATACTTTTGGAGTAGTTATATCATCTGGATAAATTGACTCTTCCGCATCATGGACCATCCCTCTGATGTAGGTACTTTGCCTGGTAGTATTTCTTACCATGATGTCTTCCACTGTTTTAGATTCACATTGTTACTCCAAATTGCCTATGAATAATATTTGTGAAGTATTTTCTTTTTCATCATTTTATCTATATACATGTTTTAAATAAATTTCTTACAGACTGCATATAGTTGAGTCATACATTTTTTAACAATCTGGCATTCTCTGACTATTCCTTGGAATATGTAGAAAATTTACTTTTGATGTATTTATTAACATGGCTGAATTTGAACCTATCATCTCACTGTTTTTTGTTTGTTTTCTCATACTTTAAAAAATTTTCCCCTTTCCTTGCCTCTTCTTAGATTCAGATTTGATCTCATTCAAACTAGTGACTTATCTAGTCACTAGTTTTGATTTATTTAATTCCCAAGGATTTTATAATTTTCAAGACATCATACCATTATTAATTTCTAATTTAATTCAATTTTGATCTTTTTGTTTTATATTTTTAGTGGATGCTCTATAACAGCCATTCCAATACAAATATGATGCAAGACATGTATATAATTTAAATTATCTAGAACTCACACTAAAATTTAAAAAGTTACAGTTAATATTAGCTATAGAATTTTTGTTTTTTTTTCAATTGTACTTTAGGTCCCAGGTTATATGTGCAGATCATGCAGGATTGTTGCATAAGTACACACATGGCAAATGTGGTTTGCTGCCTCCATCCTCCCATCACCTACAACTGGCATTTCTCCCCATGTTATCCCTCCCCAACCTCCTCATCCCTCTGCTGTCCCTCCCTTGCCCCCCACAACAGACCCCAGTGTGTGATGCTCCCCCCGTGTCCATGTGTTCTCATTGTTCAACACCTGCCTATGATTGAGAACATGTGGTGTTTGATTTTCTGTTCTTGTGTCTCTTTGCTGAGAATGATGGTTTCCAGATTCATCCATATCCCTACAAAGGACATGAACTCATCATTTTTTATGGCTGCATAGTATTCCATGGTATATATGTGCCACATTTTCCTTGTCCAGTGTATCGTCAATGGGCATTTAGGTTGGTTCCAGGTCTTTGCTATTGTAAACAGTGCCGCTATGAACATATGTGTGCATGTGTCTTTATAGTAGAATGATTTATAATCCTTTGGGTATATACCTAGTACTGGGATTGCTGGGTCAAATGGAATTTCTATTTCTAGGTCCTTGAGGAATTGCCACACTGTTTTCCAGAATGGTTGAACTAATTTACACTCCCACCAACAGTGTACAAGTGTTCCTATTTCTCCACATCCTCTCCAGCATCTGTTGTCTCCAGATTTTTTAATGAGTGCCATTCTAATTGGCATGAGGTGGTATCTCAATGTTGTTTTGATCTGCATTTCTCTAAGAATCAGTGATGTTGAGCATTTTTTCATATGTTTGTTGTCCTCATTTATGTCTTCTTTTGAAAAGTGTCTGTTCATATACTTCTCTCACTTTTGGATGGGTTTGTTTTTTTTTTTTCCCTTGTAAATCTGTTTTAGTTCTTTGTAGATTCTAGATATTAGCCCTTTGTCAGATGGGTAGATTGCAAAATTTTTTCCCCATTCTGTTGGTTGCCAGTACACTCTGATGATGGTTTCTTTTGCTGTGCAGAAGCTCTGGAGTTTAATTAGATCCCTTCTGTCTATTTTGGCTTTTGTTGCCAATGCTTTTGGTGTTTTAATCATGAAGTCCTTGCCTATGCCTATGTCCTGAATGGTTTTGCCTAGGTTTTCTTCTAGGGTTTTTATGGTGTTAGGTCTTATGTTTAAGTCTTTAATCCATCTGGAGTTAATTTTAGTGTAAGATGTCAGGAAGGGGTCCAGTTTTTGCCTTCAGCACACTGCTAGCCAGTTTTCCCAACACCGTTTATTAAACAGGGAATCCTTTCCCCATTGCATGTTTTAGTCATGTTTGTCAAAGATCAGATGGTTGTAGATGAGTGGCATTGCCCCAAGGCCTCTGTTATATCAAAAATATTATTATGTTAACACATTATTTATATAATCAATAATGTAACAAACTGACTCGATGTTCCTTCCAAGATTATAATATCATTTGTGTGGTTTTCTACTAAAATTGAATCATTTTAATCTAATAATAAGGAAGTAATCAAACAAAAATTAAGGGTTATTATATAAAAACTTCAGTCTGCACTCCCCATAAATGCCATTGTAATGAAAGTCAAAGAAAGGCTAAGGAACTGTTCCAAGTTAAAGGTGACACTACAGCCAGATGCAATGTGATCCTTGATTGTATCCAGAATCAGGAAAAATGAAATTTTTAAAAGGGACATTATAGGATTATTTGGTAAAATTTGATAATAGACTAGATAATAGTATTTTGTGAATATAATATATTTTGAATGTTATATTTAGATACTTTTTACGTTAAAAAAGGTCATTTTCAAGAGATGAATACAGGACTATTTAGAAGTAGATGTTCCAGATGTCTGCAGTTTGCACTTAAATAATTCAGCAATAAGTGGGGGCCAATATTCAACATTCTTAAAGAATTTTCAAACCAGAATTTTATATCCTTCACAGACAATAAAATGCTGAGGCATTTTGTCACCACCAAGCTTGCCTTACAAGAGTTCCTGAAGGAAGCACTAAATATGGAAAGGAAAAACCAGTTCCAGCCACTGCAAAAATATACCAAAATGTAAAGACCAACACTATGAAGAAACTGCATCAACTAATGGGCAAAATAATCAGCTAGCATCATAATGACAGGATCAAATTCACACATAACAATATTAATCTGAAATATAATGAGCTAAATGCTTCCATTAAAAGACACAGACTGACAAATTGGATAGAGTCAAGACCCACAGGTGTGCTGTATTTAGGAGACCCATCTCATGTGCAAAGACACACATAGACTCAAAATAAAGGGATGGAGGAAGATTTACCAAGAAAATGGAAAGCAAAAAAAAAGCAGGGGTTACAATCATGCTGTGATAAATATGTTAATATACTTTGTTGTGCTATCCTAGTCTCTGATAACACAGACATTAAACCAACAAAGATCAAAAGAGACAAAAAATCTGCTTTAGTTCTTTGTAGATTCAGGATATTAGGCCTTTGTCAGATGGGTAGATTGCAAAGATTTTTTTCCCATTCTGTTTGTTGCTGGTTCACTAATGATTGTTTCTTTTTCTGGCAGAAACACTTAAGTTTAATTAGATCCCATTTGTCTATTTTGGCTTTTGTTGCCATTGTTTTTGGTGTTTTGATCATGAAGTCCTTGCCTATGCCTATATCCTGGTTTTACCTAAGTTTTCTCCTAGGGTTTTTATGGTGTTAGGTTTTATGTTTAAATCTTTAATCCACCTGGAGCTAATTTTAGTGTAAGGTGTCAGGAAGGGGTCCAGTTTCAACTTTCTGCAGATGGCTAGCCAGTTTTCCCAACACCATTTATTAAACAGGGACTCCTTTCCCCACTGCTTGTTTTAGTCATGTTTGTCAAAGATCAGATGGTTGTAGATGTGTGGCGTTGCCTCTGAGGCCTCTGTTCTGTTCCACTGGTCTATATCTCTGTTTTGGTATCAATACCATGCTGTTTTAATTACAGTAGTCTTGTAGTATAGTTTGAAATCAGGTAGTGTGGTGCTTCCCGCTTTGTTCTTTTTGCTTAGAATTGCCTTGGCTATGAGGGCTCTCTTTTCTTCCATATGAAGTTTAAAGTGATTTTTTCCAGTTCTGTGAAGAAGGTCAATGGTAGCGTAATGGGAATAGCATTGAATCTATAAATCACTTTGGGCAGTATAGCCATTTTCACAATATTGATTCTTCCTAACCATGAACATAGAATGTTTTTCCATCTGTTTGTGTCCTCTCTTATTTCCTTGAGCAGTGGTTTGTAGTTCTCCTTGAAGAGGTCCTTCTCATCCTTTGCTAGTTGTATTGCTCAGTATTTTATTCTCTTTGTAGCAATTATGAATGGGAGTTTGCTCGTGATTTGGCTCTCTGTTTGTCTGTTATTGGTGTGTAGGAATGTTTGTGATTTCTGCACATTGGTTTTGTATCCAGAGACTTTGCTGAAGTTGCCTATCAGTTTCAGAAGATTTTGGGCTGAGATGATGAGGTCTTCTAATTATATAATCATGTCATCTACAAATAGAGACAATTTGACTTCCTCTTTTATAATTTGTATACCCTTTATTTCTTTTTCTTGCCTGATTTCTCTGGCTAGAGGTTCCAATACTATATTGACTAGGAATGGTGACAGAGAACATCCTTGTCTTGTGCAGTTTTCAAAGGGAATGCTTCCAGCTTTTGCCCATTCAGTATGATATTGGCTGGGTTTGTCATAAATAGCTTTTATTATTTTGAGATACATTCCATCAATACCTAGTTTATTGAGGGTTTTTAGCATAAAGTGCTGTTGAGTTTGGTCAAAGGGCTTCTTTGCATCTATTGACATGATTGTGTGGTTTTTGTCTTTGATTCTGTTTATGTGATGGATTACATTTATAGATTTGCATATGTTGAACTGGCCTTGCATCTCTGTGATAATGCCTACTTGATCATGATGGATAAGGTTTTTGATGTGCTGCTGCATTTGGTTTGCAAGTATTTTATTGAAGATTTTTGTGTCAATGTTCATCATGGAGATCAGCCTGAAGTTTTCTTTTTCAGTTGAGTCTCTGCCTGGTTTTGGTATCAGGATGATGTTACTCTCATAAAAAGAGTTAGGGAAGATTCCCTCTTTTTGTATTGTTTGGAATAGTTTCAGAAGGAATGGTACCAGCTCCTCTTTGTACATCTGGTAGAATTCGGCTGTAAACCCATCTGGATCTGAACGTTTTTTTGGCTGGTAGGCTACTAATTGCTCCTTCAACTTGTTATTGGTCTATTCAGGGTTTCAACTTCTTCCTGGTTTAGTCTTGGAAGGGTGCAAGTGTCCAGGAATTTGTCTGTTTCTCCCAGGTTTACTGGTTTATGTGCATAGAGTTGTTTGTAGTAATCTCTGATGGTAGTTTGTATTTCTGTGGAATCGGTGGTGATATCCCCTTTATGGTTTCTTATTGCATCTATTTGATTCTTCTTTCTTTTCTTTTTTATTAATCTGGCTAGTGGTTTGTCTATTTTGTTGATCTTTTCAAAAAACCAGTTCCTGGTTTTATTGATTTTTTGAAGGGTTTTTTTTTTTTTTTTTTTTTTTTTTTTTTTTTTTTTTTTTTTTTTTTTTTTTTTTTTTTGTTTTTTTTTTTTTTTTTTTTTT
>PVKP010007710.1:0-35562 GCA_004027715.1 Plecturocebus donacophilus | reverse complement strand
AGATTTTTCCTTGATTCTCATGTGGGCATTTATTGCTATAAGTTTCCCTCTAGACAATGCTTTAAATGTGTCCCAGAGATTCTGGTATGTTGTGTCTTCATTCTCATTGGTTTCAAAGAACATCTTTATTTCTGCCTTCATTTTGTTGTTTATCCAGTTGACATTCAGAAGCAAGTTGTTCAGTTTCCATATAGTTGGTTTGAGTGAGTTTCTTAATCATGAGTTCTAAATTAATTGTGCTGTGGTCTGATAGACAGTTTGTTATGATTTCTGTTCTTTTTCATTTGCTGAGTAGTGATTTACTTCCAATTATGGGTTAATTTTAGAGTAAGCATGATGTTATGCTGAGAAAAATGTATATTCTGTGGTTTTGTGGTGGAGCATTTTGTAGATGTCTACTAAGTCACTTGGTCCAGATTTACATTCAAGTCCTAGATGTCCTTGTTGATTTTCTGTCTTGTTGATCTGTCTAATATTGACAGTGGAGTGTTAAAGTCTTCCACTATTACTGTGCAGAAGTCTAAGTCTCCTTGTTGGTCATTAAGAATTTGCTCTATGTATCTGGGTGCCCTGTATTGGGTTCCTATATATTTAGGATAGTTAGCTCTTCTTTGTGGATTGATCCTTTTACCATTATGTAATGCCCTTCTTTGTCTCTTTTGATCTTTGTTGGTTTGAAATCCATTTTATCAGAGACTAGGATTGTAACCCCTGCTTTTTTTGCTCTCCATTTGCTTGGTAAATCTTCTTCTATCTCTTATTTTGAGTCTATGTGTGTCTTTGCATGTGATATAGGTTTCCCAAATATAGCAAATCGATTGACCTTGACTTTTAATCCAGTTTGCCAGTCTGTGTCTTTTGACTGGGGGCATTTAGGCTGTTTACATTCAACGTTAATATTGTTGTGTGTGAATTTGATCCTGCCATTTTGTTACCATCTGGTTTTTTTGCTCATTAGTTGACTCAGTTTCTTCATTGCATGTTTGGTCTTTGCCATTTGGTACATTTTTGCAGTGGCTGGTACTGGTTGTTCCTTTCCGTGTTTAGTGTTTCCTTCAGGAGCTCTTGTAAGGCAGGTCTGGTGGTGATGAAATCTCTCAGTAATTGCTTGTCCATAAAGGATTTTATTTCTCTTTCACTTATAAAGCTTAATTTGGCTGGATATAAGATTCTGGTTTGAAATTTCTTTTCTTTAAGGATGTTGAACAACAGCCCTCACTCTCTTCTGGCTTATAAGGTTTCTGCAGAGAGATCCGCTGTGAGTCTTGATGGGCCTCCCTCTGTGGGTGACCCGACCTTTCTCTCTGGTTGCCCTTAGCATTTTCTCCTTCACTTTAACCCTGGTGAATCTGATGATTATATGCCTTGGGGTTGCTCTTCTTGAGGAATATCTCTGTGGAGTACTCTGTATTTCTTGGATTTCAATGTTGGCCTGCTTTGCTAGGTTAGGAAAGTTCTCCTGGATAATATCCTGGAGAGTGTTTTCCAGCTTGGATTCATTCTGCTCATCACATTCAGGTACACTGATCAAGTGTAAAATAGGTCTTTTCACATAATCTCATATTTCTTGGAGGCTTTCTTCATTTCTTTTCACTCTTTTTTCTCTAGTCTTGCCTTCTCATTGTATTTCATTGAGTTGATCTTCAACCTCTGATACCCTTTCTTCTCCTTGATCTATTTGGCTATTGAAACTTATGTTTGCTTTGCGAAGTTCTCATGCTATGTTTTTCAGCTCCATCAAGTCTTTTATGTTCTCTAAGCTGGTTATTCTGGTTAGCATTTCATCTAACTGTTTTTCAAGGTTTTTAGTTTCTTTGCATTGGGTTAGAACATGTTCCTTTAGCTCAGAGAAGTTTGTTATTACCCACTTTCTGAAGCCTGCTTCTGTCAATTTGTCGAACTCATTCTCCATCCTGTTTTGTTCCCTTGCTGGTGAGGAGTTGTGAACCCTTGAAGGAGAAGAGGCATTCTGGTTTTTGATGATTTCATCATTTTTGTGCTGGTTTCTTTCCATCATTGTGGATTTACCTAGCTTTGATCTCAGGGAGCTGCTTGATGAGGTTGCTTGTCTGCCTGTCAACAGTGCTGCTGGGTTTCCAAGGACTCAGTCTGGTTGCTACAAAGGCTTTCTGTGTCTTTTGTTTTCACAGGAAGATTAGGCCCACCAATTTAATGGTGGGTGCCCTTCCCTCTACCGAGCTCAATAGTTCAGGGTTGAGCTCAGTCTGAGGTGCTGGCTATGGAGCCCTCAAGTGAGAGGGCTTCAGCCTGCTGGGCTTTGTAAGGGAGGGACCCAGTTAGGTGTATTGTCTGTCTTCCTGCTTTCAGCTCCCTCTCTTGGGGGTTGGAGGGGGTGGTAGCTCAGTCTATAGGCTCTCCTGGCCAGCTTATGCGTCTGCTTCCATCTGTGCTGGCAATCCACAGCACTAGCCCAGATTGCTATTCAACTCTGTACTTGTAATTCACAGAGCTTGACCGGTGATGATTCCCTCTTCTGTGGCTTGCAGAGGCTTTGGGGGAAGTGCCATATCTGGACCACTGGGGTTCCAAGGGGGAGCCCCTGATTCTCTGGTCAAATGGACTTTCTGGGTGAAGCAGTGCCCCTCCCTGCCTTGGTTTGCCCTGTTTGGGCTATGTCCCCTCTCTAACCAGTTCCATTGAAATAAACCTGGTACCTCGGTTGGAGCTGCAGAGATCTCTCGCTTTCTGCATCTCTCTCACTGGGTGTTGTGCACCAGAGTTGTGTCTATTTGGCCATCTTAGATTTGCACCCACTTAGTCCTTTATTTAAAGAAATATTTTTTTCTCTTAGATATTTTAGTATAGCTTACCTTATTACAATGAATATACATTTCATTGTAACAGAAAAAAGATGTTAAATCACATTTTTAAATTTTAAAATATAGAAAGATATAAAGACAATTTACATATACACAAACACACAAATACATATAACCAATAAACTATAACAATAGTTTATTTTAAAAGTAGTCAAGGAAATAAAATTATCGCATTGATAAGTAAAGCCATTGTACTGATAAAAATGGTAAAGATTAGAGCACATAAAGCTCAGTATTGGCTAGGGCATAGTGAAATAGCTGTTCTATGCATACTTGATGGTTATGCAATCAACTATTTTAGGAAAACCAAGAATATAAGAATATAAAGATTTTTTATACTCAAGGCTTTTCATAGCCCACCTGAATCTCAGACAAAGAAAACAATCACGGATGATGAAAATGAATTTTCTCAAAATATTGCATAAACTTGTAAAAAAAGGAAAAGGAAGAATATAAAATATACTACAAAGAAGAGTATTTGAAATAAATTATGGTAAGATTTTGATGGAATATTGGGCAACCACTAACAGATCTTATATCAAAACCAGGGAGAGTTTTATAGTATCATAGTTATTTAGCCAAAAGCAGAATGCAACAATAAAATAGCTATTTATTTATCATTAATATCTATATATGAATTTCTTTTCTTTTGTAATTACATAAAATGCTAGAAGAAAATAAGTCGAAGTATTAGTAATTTTTTCTTTGTTTTTTTTGTTTTTTTGTTTTTTTTGAGATGGAATCTCCCTTTGTTGTCCAGACTGAGTGCAGTGGTGTGATCTTGGCTCACTGCAACCCCCACCTCCTGGCTTCTAGTGATTCTCCTGCCTCAGCCTCCCCAAGTAGCTGGGATTACAGGTGCCTGCCACCACACCTGGCTGATTTTTAAATTTTTAGTAGAGACAGGGTTTCACCATGTTGGCCAGGTTGGTCTTGAACTCCTGACCTCAAGTGATCCACCCGCCTAGGCCTCCCAAAGTGCTGGGATTTCATGTATGAGCCACCATCCCCAGCCCAGTAATTTATTCTCATGCATGATGACAGGCTACAGTTTTCTTTGTCCTTTACTGTGTTACCTGCCTTTCCTACAATAAGAATATATTGATGTTCTTTTTTAAAAAAAATGTTTTTCAGATAGGGTCTCACTCTGTTGCCCAGTGTGGATCAAAGATAATAACTGGGGACAGATATGGCAATCATCATGCCTGGGAACTTATAGAAGAGACTGAGGACTTGACCCAGTTTTCATACCAGAAAAAAGAAGAGGGTTCTGACCTAGTCATAGAAGTTTCCCCAGGCTAAAAGTGGCTAAAATGAAATCTGTTCACAGTCTTCCTTAAAGCTAGTCTCAGAAATTTCCCAGGGAAGTTATCACTTCTTGCTCTGAGAAATTCCATCAGTCTTTAAGCAAAAGGAAGATCTCCCTACAAAAATTAAAGCAGCCTGAATTTAAGGAGAGAACTGGCACACATTATTTATCATTCCTCTCTGTGGCTGCTTTGGAGAGAACCATGGCCACAATCTCTTACCAACCTCTATTCAGGGATTTTCCAGAGTTTTTCCAAGAATTACCCATAACATCATACTGTATGGGGGAGTGTGGGAGTGGAGAAAAAAACCAAAATATGGAAAATGAAAACCAAATGTTTTAGGACTTAATGACAGGGAAATATCATGTCTAGCTCAACCAGATCACAAAAGTCTCCCTGGTTGAGAAATATTCAATTTAAAAATAGAAAGAAATTAGAGAAAAGTAGGTTAAGAGATGGTTCATAGGATAAGGGAGGGCTGTGCTGGTGTGAACTTGGTTAGAGGTAGTGGGATAGAGATGAAGGTAGGAGATACAAAGTTACCACTAATATGGAGTAAAATACTAGACAACCGACTGGCATGTGGAGGGTCAGAGAGAGGTAAAAGATAAAGATTCTACCTTGGCCTGTGGTCAGAGTGGCTGGAATAATTGATAATGCTATTAAAATAAAGAGCAAAATCACTTTTTTTGAGACAAAAAGTATTGGACTTGCTATCTTTCAGGCACTGATCAGATGCTTTGGGGCTATACGGTAAGCAACCACATACAAAGGATGAAATGCTGAAAGTCAATAATATCAATGCCCAGCTTTTATGAAATACATTATGTTCTTCCAAGTTTTAACTTGATGTGATGCTCACAATAACCCTATTAGGCAATCAAGAAACTTACACTGTATTTACTGTCAATTTAAATTTTGAAATTGAGGCACCATGATAAGAAATATTACACTGTGCACGGCAGAGCTGGAAACTTGGAGATGCCTGGTACATTTAGTTCATTTCTGCCAGAGAGGCCTAAGTATCTTATCAATTGAGATATTGCTGAGATAATATGAATGGATTCTAGACTAAAGAGAAAAACAGTTATTTGGTTCACAGTTATTTGGTATAGATTATTGAAATGAAAATTAAAGGTAACTATCAGGGCCTGAGGGGAGGATGGGTAGATGTTAGTCAAAGGGTATAAAGTCTCAGTTAGGAGGGATACATTTTTGAGAGCTATTGCACAGCAAAGGGACCATTAATAACAATGTATTGTATATTTCAAAATTGCTGAGCAATAAATTTCAAATGTACCACCACAAAAAATGAGCAGTGATGTGACTGATATGCTAATTCACTTCATTAAATTACTCCACGTTGTATACATATATCAAAAACATCACATTGTACCCCATAAATATAAAAAAGTATGATTTGTTGATTAAAAATACTGTTTATTAAAAAAAGGAAAACATTGACCATTTTCTCTTCAAGCAGTTCAACTTTATTAACCTATTCATAATCAATGGATTTATTCGAACCTCTAGTATATCAGAGTGTTAACCATGCCTTTTCTTTTTTGATACTTTGACAATTTGGCTGTTCCTGACCCTGGAGGGTTTGCTCATCCCAAGATTAGCACATTCCTAGAGATAGCAAAGGACCAGCCTGCGAGAGTGTCTTTCATATGTAAGCCAACCAATCCAGAGCACATACCCGCAATCACCTTCTTTATGGGGCTTTTACACACCTGGCCCTCATCAACCCAAGGCCAGGTACGATACAGCTAGGAACCGCCCCTGTGCCCCAAAGCAGGTTTAGAAGTAGCTACTTTGTATAATTTCCCACTGAAATTATACTTCTAAACCTGCTTACCCTGCTTCACCTGTTTCTTCCTGGAGAGACCACAGTAATGGCTCTTGACCATGCACCCAACCCACCCCTCCTCCTGAACAACCCTGGAGCTTCCCCTCATGACAGCATACAGTGAGTATAACTGCCTTTTCAATAGCACTTGGCCCCTAATCTGTTTGCCTTACCATACCGAAATTATAATAAAATCTATATTGTAAAAACACCAGTTAGAAACAGAGCCCTGAAATAATTAAGAAAACTGAATGTGAACAGATACCCATACGACTTGAAGAGCTGTCATTAAAACAAAACACACCAAAACTGGCAGGATGACAAGTACAATAACTGACAGGAGAGACATTTTTTTAAAAAAATATCTCTCATATAATCATTATGTAGAAAAACAGATTATTTCAACATTGTCAATTCATCAAAATGCACTTATTAAAATTTTAAATTTTACATATTTTTTGAGACAGAGTTTCACTCTTGTTGCCCAGGCTGGAGTGCAATGGTGCTATCTTGACTCACTGCAACCTTACTGACTTTTGGGTTCAAGCGATTCTCCTGCCTCAGCCTCCCCAGTAGCTAGGATTACAGGCATGTTCCACCACACCTGGCTAATTTTGTATTTTTAGTAGAGACAGAGTTTCTCCATGTTGGTCAGGCTGGTCTGGAACTCCCAGCATCAGGTGATCTGCCTGCCTCAGCCTCCCAAAGTGCTGGGATTACAGGCATGAACCACCGCATCCAGCCTAAATATTTTTATTTTTAAATCATTTTATCTTTGGAATCTTGATATACATAAATGTATAACATCACAAAAAGATAATTTCACCAATAATCATCACTTTTCACATTTTAACTTTTCTCTATTTCTTTACTCATATAGTTTGTATACAATAAAATGATATTGCATATCACAATGTATATTGAGAAATTTTTTTTCATTAATAGTATATTTCAACGTTTAATCTGGCCAGCAGGCAAACCTTGCCTACTGCTTATATTTGTTAGTAAAGTTTTATCAGGACACAGCCATGCCTACTCATGTATGCATTGTCAATGGCTACTTTTCTGCTACAACGGTAGAGTTGAATGGTTGCAACAGATACTACAAAGCCTAAACTATTACTAATTGGTTTTTTATGGAAAAAGTTTATCAACCCTGATATAGCATGTACATTTTTCATATTACTTCTATATAATAGAATATTCATTTAAATTGTGCAGTAATCTGTTGCAAGTATGTATCATAATGGAATAAATCAGGTGCCGATTCTTGGATCAGAATGTTGGATTCATGACTCTCAGAAATAAACTTTTTCTGTTTGTTTTTAGACTATGACAATTTAAAGAAGTCTAACAGGATACTTCTTAAATAATAGAATTATTTAAGCATTGTTAAACTTTAAACTGTAATTGAAAAGCAGAATAATGATTTTGTATATTAGGATTTAAAGACCATGGCACTTTCAGAGTATGTAACAATAGCACAGTCAATATTAAATATGAAATAAAGAAGCTATTTGTACACACACAGGTACTCAAAATGCCCATGTTCTGCCTGACCACGTGTATTCTCTCTGCTTATCTATTTAAAAGAAGCCAGTGCAGCACATGAATAGTTCCTAAACTCCTGCATAAACATCCTTCACATTTTTGTACCAATTTGATAAGGTAGAACACATTCAAGAAGGACTGTGGGAGAAAAAGGAGGAGGAAGAGGAGAGTAAGAGACTAATACTTTCATGCTCTAAATAATTCTTTCTCAAAAGATCTCTCAATGACTATGTTAATAAAAACTTAAATATGTGAGATGGCATATGGGAAGACAGAAGCTCTTACAGAAGAGCCCATTTCACTCCAAATTAGATTCTCATCTCACTTCTACAGAATGAAATCAGGAATGCCAGAAATAAAAGACAATAATGGGATGTAACCAAGAAGATATTTATAGTATGTTAATAGTAATAAGATACTTGGGATTATGCTTATTTTTAAAATGAACTACATGTAATAAACATTGAGTTT
The DNA here is from genome assembly GCA_004027715.1 of Plecturocebus donacophilus. Taxonomy (NCBI): domain Eukaryota; kingdom Metazoa; phylum Chordata; class Mammalia; order Primates; family Pitheciidae; genus Plecturocebus; species Plecturocebus donacophilus. Next base: position 27,538 of record PVKP010007710.1, on the reverse strand, counting down.
CAGTTTGCCATATTTAGATAAATTTACTTATTATTGAGACTTTCTAACATGTAAAATAACTTCAGACAGATGAAAATAATTTTAGCATAAAACAAAAATATATATCATATCTCATTGTATTTAAACAAATCACTGCCTATGTGCCTCTCTTATGCATCCAGATTTTGATGAGTTCTCTTAGCTTTATAACTTCTTATAAAACTTATATATGATTTTGTTACTGAAATTAGTAGTGCAAGAGTAATACGATAAGGGTAAAGAAGGAAGAATCTAAAGAGGTATGCATAGGCTGGGGAGGAGAGAGATAATCAAGGTTATTGATGAAAGAGCAAGATGTGAGTTATTTTAAGCAGTATCTATATCATTACAGCTAAGATTATGGAATAATTTCTAATCAGCCAGTCAATTAACTTAATACCCATGAGATCTGTATGAAATCTACATTTTGAAAACCACAACATCTTAAGTTTATTGATAAATTGATAAGTAGGCATTATTTATGCTTGCTATGTACAATTAAATATAACCAATAAATGAATTAATAGAAAAGAACAAGACTAAAGTTTTACTTTCCTTTCTCTGCCTCTGCTTATTTTCTTTGTTTAATTTTGCCAATAATTAGGAGACAAGGTAAATCTAGGACAGGAATGATTCTATAAAACGATGCTTCTGGTTTACATCATCTGACATACTTTTTTAATCCATCACAAGATGTACTTCAAACTGACGCAGACAGCATTACCAAAGAGGACAGCTGAGGTTAGACTGCTCACAAACAATTATAAACAAATGAATTGTTTACTTAAGTTGTAATGTTTGAAAAGTCAATTATGCTCCAATTTTCAAAGCCCTGCAACCACCCAACCAATTTGCCACCAGATTCCTTTCCACATGCAAATCACAGGTTCTTACTGCAACTCACTCACTAGTGTCTCAGAACTAAAGCTTTCCTGTTTCTCATTTGTTATGTTTCACCAGTGTGAAAGAGAGCACAACAGTAATGAACTTATCAATAAATCACCTTAATGTCAGGTTCCAGTTGTGTGGTAATGCCCTGGAGAAATGCAGCTAGGGCTAAGTAAATAAGTCTACCTGTGTCATTATTTCAGAGTGTGTGGAAGAAGCCATTTTACATAAGCACACTAAATGGATAAGAACTAGATTGTCCCCACTTCCAGAATGTATTTTCTGGTAAATGAAGAGAAGCATTACTCTTACAGGTTATTTAATGTCACTCAAGTGCTCTCTTGACCTGCAAGAAACACAAGTCCAATTATTACTTGAGGATGAGAGTGGGTGAGTTTCCAAGATGGGTATGGAGATATTACAGGTACAGTTAATTAATATTAAGGCCTCCTTGCCTCTGACTTCTCATAATCTTACTTTAGTTACTACTGCATTCTTTTTACTCTAGATTTTACTATTAATAGAACATATTATTATTAAAAAATAAATTTGCCAGTTGAAAAATAATTCAAATGTTAAAGTCAAAGAAAGGAAATGCTAAAGATAATAAGATTCTTCCAAGGTTCCTTCCTGCCACCACCTGCCCCTGCCAAAATCCCAGACCTTAAGGGAAACCATTCAACAGATCAGTATAAAAATGCCAAAACTTCTGGGACATATACAGGCATAACATATATTTTTAAATATGTCAGTAAAAATTATATCCTCCTGTTGTGTTACTTTAAGAAATTTACTTACCCATATATCACAGGTGGTCCCTATGGAGCCACCTCACATTCTTTAACAGCAATATAATGTTTCTTGGTGTGGGTATAATGTGATCTATTTAACCAATCCTCCATAAAGTATAATATATTTATACCATTTCTCATTCTTTAATTTTACAAATGTGCTACAGTGAATATCTTGGTACAGATTAGCTGGCATAGTATTTATGAGAAGTCACTTAGAAGGTGTTTACTATCTTCCAGGCACTGTTACAAGTCCTTTACTCATTCAATCCTCATAACAAATGCTTAAATTCAGTACTTTTATTACTTCCTATTTGGAATTAGGAAAAAGGGGAGGCATAGAAAAAGCAATTTTTCCATGTCGCCATCAAGTGACAATGCTGGTTTCAAACTCAGGCTGTCAAGCTCCACAATCGAAACTCTTAACAACTGCACCACACTGCCTCAAGTGCCTTTGCTTTTGATGAACGTCCAAAATTTAAAAACTCACCTCTACATTGTTCTGGATGTGCTTAGATCTTTAATTACCAACCGGTTTCTAGATTAAATCTCCCACCTTAGCACCAATCTTAAATGCACAAATCATTCTCTTGACTGTATTCCAATTCTTCATTCTCAGCCCAGTTGTGGTTTCCCCACTCCAGAATTCTGACATGCTTCAGTAATTTAAGCCTACCCATAGCTTTGGCTTGAAAATAAAATAATTTGATCACAGCAGTATAAAAATGTGTAAGGAGTCAGTGTCAGTTATGATACATGGGGAAAAACATGAATGTTTAGGACACTCAAGAATATCTTTGCTCAGAATCATTGGCCTGAGCTGAATGTGTCGGTTTGTGACCTTGAAATTTAATTTCCTATCCGTATGATCAGGAAGTTTACCAAAATTATCCCTCAGATCTCTTTTAGCACTAAAATTCAGCGATAAGTCCCTAGGTTTCCTGATTCCTGATTCAGATGTCAGCTATCTAGTTTGTAGGGTTTTCCTGACCCTATGAGTCTGAACTGTCATCACCTCAGCCATTGTGAACATCAAAATGAACAATGTGAACAAATTATCAGTTCTAACTTTTACTGATCTGACTGAACGGATGGACCAGTGTAAGTGGATCAGTGGTTTTTTTTTCTTCCTCAACTTAATGTTCTCTAGGATGTTCCTGAGGATGTTACATTCACATAAAATCAAGGCATAAAAAAAAGTAATCCCTGGCATGGCATTGTAAGATTTTTTTAAATGAGTTTTGGGGGGAAGATGTGTTTAACATATAAGATGGAAGTTTCTCCTGCATTTGTGCAGGAAAGCTTGGGCTCTTGGGCTGAGACCAGACACTGAGGGTAGAGATCAGCCAGGTTTTCAGACTATGCAGTACTAAAGGTATGAAGCTGTAAAAGGCATTGAGGAAGAACTAAAAAAGTGTTCATAGGAAAATGGCATACCAAAAGAAACAGACATTATTAAGGGGAATTTACAGCCTTGCCGGAGGGTCAAAATAGTGTATTGGTCAATCTAGACAGAAGCTGTTTCTTAAAGTGAAATTTTGCCAGGGGCAGTGGCTCATGCCTATAATCTCAGCACGTTGGGAGGTCGAGGTGGGTGGATTATAGGGTCAGGAGTTCAAGACCAGCCTGACCAACATGGTGAAACCTATCTCTACTAAAAATACAAAAATTAGCCAGAGTGGTGGTGCATGCCTGTAATCCCAGCTAAGGAGGCTGAGGCAGGAGAATCACTTGAACCCGGGAGGCAGAGGTTTCAGTGATCCAAGATCGAGCCATTGCACTCCAGCCTGGGTGACAGAGTGAGAATCTGTCTCAAAAAAAAAAAAAAAAAAAAAGAAAAGAAAAAGAAATTTTAAGTATTACATGACAGATAGATTATTAGAATAAAATTAAGGAAGAAAAAGGTATTATAATTAAGAAATCATTTTTTAAAAATTCAAATCCCAACTCATATTAGTTGTGTGAGCACAGAAACATTGCTTAACATCTATGAGCCTCCACCTCAAATTTATGAAAGGCAGCTGTTTATTTCTACCTTGTAGATCTTTTGCGAGTATAAGCTGAGTTAACATATTTGTTGAAGATTTATAAACTAGAGTATCAAGTAAATACATGGATAGTTCTTGTTATCATGATTGGATTGCAATTTCTCAAAGCAGGGCTCCATCTGCATGAATATTGGTGACTAGGATACTTTCCTACTGTCCTTGGCCTTTTGCCTTTGTCCACTCCAAATAAGTGACATGCTACAGCTGGTGCATAAGTGGCTACTAAAGGAAAAATGTAATTAATTCCATTGATTCCTTGGTTATTCTCAACCAGCTGTTCTTGTCTTAGATTTCAAAACCTGATCCCAGCTCTTTCAACTTTTATAAGCCATTCTCTGAATTACTAGAACATGACTTTTGTAATTAAATCCTCTACATTTTATTTTTCTGGAATTTCTCCTTCACCCTTTGTCACAAATAATTATTGGGAGAGGTGGACGCCTATAAGTTCTGAAGTTATAAAGTCCATCAGTTAGCACTCTATATATTTTCTCAGGAATGGTGCAACCATTTCATGTTATTGGCTTATAAATGGGCAACATCCACAGAGTTTGCAAAGAAAAAATTTTAAATTTTAGAAACCAAAGTACAAATATTTCATGGTTTTTTTTTTTTTTTTGGAAAAACAAGACATTCACAACAATAATGTACATATCAAGGCTATTTCTGTCATATTTATTCTGACACTGTTCAACAAGATGAATGGTCCCACATTGCCTCTCCTGGAACCAGCACTAGGCCAGCTGCATCACAGTCACCTTGAGAACTTTGGGAAAATAATTCTTCAGCCCCTCTACTAAATTACTAAATGAATGTGGGATTCAAGATTCAAAGTATTTTTGGAAGTTTTCCAGGTTTGATCATATTCTGATGCTAGGCCAGGTTTGGGTACCACCTTTGAGCACCAAATTATGTAGCTGTGAAGGATTAATATTTTCAACTGCATAGCTCCATCACATAGCACAATAAGTGGCATGTGGCACTTACTTGATGCATCATTCAATGGACAAAGACTGAATTCTACTGAATTTTATCCCAGCATTATTTAAGACCGAAACTCAGAGTGATACAAGAAAAGACAGGGCAACTGAGAAATACAACTGAGACTCAATGTATCTTCCATTGTTATTGTCTAAACAACTGAATTTCTGCAGCTAGTAAAATTTATTTGCTGTAATGTTCCACTGAAATAACAGGTACATAAAGGGAAAATATTAGGATTAATGGAAAATCATATACATCTTTGCATGTCAGAGAGAATAAGACTTCCAGACAATCTAAGAAAAAATCTGGTTTGTGAATGGAATTGCTCAAAGATACACTAAGGAAAAGTTAAAGGCTTTAATTTCTGTGAAATCAAAGTCAAGTTTACTATTTGAGTTACAGTGACTCTCATAAAATAAATTTGGAGACAAATTTTCTTAAAATGTCTTGTTTCTCTTTCTGGTCGTTTTGACCATAAAAATGTTTTTTATGCAAGTAAATTCTAGTTGTAGGTCACTCAGTCTTGCTCTCTAACACTGGAACATCTCAATTAGGTTTCATAAATTGCTAAAAGAGGAGTAGAATCAAATACACTCATAGCTGATAAAATGTAAATATGCATTGGTTTTGTTAAATATACTACTCTTCTTCCATAGATATGGCTTTTTTTAGATCATAGAACAATTTTACTGCTTTTCTCCTTAGAAAACCTTGACATCTACCACTTCTAAAAATTAAACCCATTCTCTTGGCTCACTGCAACCTCTGCCTCCCAGGTTCTGGCAATTTTCCTACCTCAACCTCCCAAATAGCTGGAATTACAGGCACCTGGCACCATGCTTGGCTAATTTTTGTATTTTTGGTAGAGACAGGGTTTTGCCATGTTTGCCAGGCTGGTCTCTAACTCTTGACCTCAAGTGATCCACCTGCCTCAGCCTCCCAAAGTGCTGGGTTGATAGGCGTGAGCCACTGCACCCAGCCCATTTTCTCTTTTCTTAAAAAATATGTGTTAGATTTTGTAAAGTGCTGATTTTATTTGCCAGATAGCACAAAATCTGGCACGATTGGTACTTAACAAATATTTTTGAATAAATTAATAGCTTAAGGTTTTCAACAAGCAGAGCTTCAAGAAAAAAATGTTTAGTCAAAATGAAACAATTTTATTCTAGAACTCAATTCCCAAACACTGAAGCATGAACACAGAAAAATTCCTTAGTACTTGACTAATGCTGAATGATATGACTCCCAAGATATACAGTAGTTTCTCCTTATGAAGCAGCTTATTAATTATCTAAAAGAAAACTTATTAGAGGACAATTACTAGACTATAACACAAGATTGAAATAGATCTATCCATAAAGTGATAGAGAGAAAATATTTCTTGATTTCTTCCATTTTATTTCAGCAGTTTGAGATTATAAAGATGACCCCAAATCCCTCCTTGCCTCCCCCTGTGTTAGGTGGCATTGCAGAGCCTCCTGTCAAGAGGTCAAATCTGTTTCTCGCTCCTTGTGAGTTGGCTGAGTGGTCTCCCTTGTCCAGTGGGACATTAGCAAGCCTGTCACAATCAGGGGAATCAAAAACGCTTGTACACTGGAGCTCACCCTCTCTTACTGATCTTGGAAACCCTGAAACTATACTATGTGGACAAGGCTAGAGTGGCCAGATGGATGCTAAAAGACACTTAGGCAGTTACTCTCAAACCCTAGCTGTCATTGCAGTTCACAGAGCGACAACTGGTACATCATTAGCCCATCAACTGCCATTTGAGTGCAGACACATAAATGATTACAAAGAACAGCCAGCAAAAGCCACCCCAAATTGCTGACACACAAAGTTGTGAGCTAAATATCTTAAAGCCATTAAGTTTTGCAGCAGTGTGTGAGGGCAGCAAACACTAACTTATACAAGGAGATAAAATCAAATTCAAGATATTTTTTAAATTTTCCTTTTGATTTCTTCTTTGACTCATTAGTTCTTCTGAAGTGTGCTGTTTAATTTTCCCATATTTCTCTCTTTTTTTAGTTTTCCTCTGTTTATTCATTGTTATTCATACCTTTGTGGTCAGAAAAGATTGATATGATTTCAATCTTCTTAAATTTGTTCAGACTTGTTTTACAGCATAACGTTTAATATAGCCTGGAGAATGTTTCATGTGTACTCAGAAGAAGTGTTTATTCTGCTACTGTTGGGTAGAAGAGTCTGTATAGGTCCATTCAGTCTAAAGTGCACTTCAACTCCAGTGTTGCCATGTTGATTTTCTGTCTGGATGGTCTATCTGTTATTAAAAGTGGTGTGTCAAAGTCCTTTACTATTATTGCGTTGCTGTGTATTTCTTCCTTCCCAGATCTGTTAATATTTGCTTTAGATGTTTAGGTCCTCTGATGGCGGGTACATATATATTTACAATCGTTATATCCTCTTCATAGAGTTTTTATGGTACTTTTGATGGAGATAAGTTGTTAGATTTAATATAATCAAAATTCCCCAACATGTTCTTCATGTCATGTTTAAGAAATTCTTCAGTAACCAAATCCATAAAAGCATTATCTTATGTAATCCTATAAAACCTCTATGCCTTTGATATTCAGACCCTTCATCCACCTAGAATTGATGTTTTTTTTTACAATAGTCATGCTCTTTACTGATCAGTGTGGATATGCTACTCACTATGTTCTCTTACTACTCATTTTACAAGAGCCCTTTCAAACATTATCTCCTTGGTGAATCCTTCCACCAAGTCACAGTTTATTAAATTATTCTTGATGCTTTCATACTAGGGTGTTTACAATAATAAATTTTGAGAACAAATATGTTCTGGGAACTAGGGTAAATTCTGGAGACACAACAAGAGTAAATTACCACTTTTGTCTTCAGCATTTCATTGCTCATTTCAAGGTTTTTTTCCTTTTCTCTTCTCTTTTTTGGTGCCCTGGGCCCTCTGGGCACTCTGTTGAAGTCTATGAATTATCTTTTTAAAACACTATTTTTATATTTGTAAAATATAAAATTCCAATACAACAAAGGAATTCTATGTGTTAGAATATTGTCAAAGTGCTAAAAATTGTAATACCATAATACATGAGGTTCTTAATAATCGCATGAAATAACAAGATCTAGGGAAATAGAATAACTACTATAATTTTGGGGTACTAGTAAACTCAAATAATATTTTGAAATTGAAATAATCATAACATGATATAAAAATACCATATTTATTGGTGACAACATCACAGTATTAGTATTGCTAATATTACTGTGGTATGTTTCCTGCAATCATACCTGAAGGTAATGCTAAATTTTAGTTAAATATTAGTGGAACTAGAGATACCATTTTTCCCATTCAAGCTTGTGATCTCTATATTCTGTGGCCTCAGGTTATGAGCCCCTGGTATTCTGGAGCAATTTGAAACATTTGTTACCATCAGCTGTAGTAAGACATAACTTTGACATCACATAATATATATATATATATGCAATCCTTCAATAACAAATCCATAAAAGCATATTCTTATGTCATCCTCTAAAAGCTCTATGCCTTTGGCATTTAGAGCCTTCATCTACCTAGAATTGATTTTTTAAAATAATAATCATGTACATATATATCATTTAAATCATCAACAATTATCCTTCCTATATGTAGTGTAGTTTGTATTTTCCATTCTACTCCACTTCGCTTTAAAAAATTTAGGTGGAATTCCCAAAACATATTTCACAATTTACTAACGGATTATGTGAAGTTTGAAAAACACTGGTCTAGTGGAAATGTTATGGTTTATGCTTATGTTATTATTTTTTAAAACAGAGTTTCTTCTTCCATTATATCAATTCTTTTTTACAAAACTCACATAATTTCTTTTTTTGTTTTGTAATTATGGGTTTTCATGTTTGTTTCATTGAACTATAACATATTCATTGACTATTTCATTTTCATGATTCCTTTAACTTAATGGCCTGATAAAGATTAAGTCAAAGCCTGTAATATAACATCCTCACGTTATCAGATCCACACAGAGCAGACACATTAGCCAAGTTGTTAGCTGCCCAGATGTGATTTGGCTCAGGAAGTGTGCATTAGTCATACATTTCCCACAATCGTCTACCTCATGGAATAGAATCTCCAGCTATTTCAGAGTTGTTCCCTACTGTTAACCAACCCGAGAGACCATGCATATCTAGTCTTTCTGGAGGATATTTGAATTCTCTCCTGACCCCTTCATCCCACCAAAAAAATGAAGTCTTGTTTCATGTCCCTCATTAGGATCTGATCTCATTTGCCAGTGTGGGATTGTGTATATACTAAGATTTCTGAGTTTTAACTCATAAATATCTTAGGAAAAGAGCTGCTCCAGAGTTATGAGGTGAAGCTAGTGTTTCAGCCTCCATAGCCTTCCAATTCTCTTCTCATCTCTCTTTCTCCTCTGCTTAATGGCAGTCTTTTCTCTTCCTTTGTATAGTATCCTCTTCACCACTTATGCTTCCTTTTTCCCTAGCTTGTCTTTCTAAAATTTATTCACACTTTAAAATGCAAATACTCTTACTAAGAAAAATACAACTGTGGAATTTCAAGCATAAGAAGGCAGTTGGGACATTTAGGAAGGCAGAAGGTGAGCTCATGAAGAGATTTTGGACAGATTTGCATTACACATTGAAAACATAAATCTCAGGTTCCATCACACATATTGAGAGCAAAAGCTACTTGTCAAGAGAAGCAAATAAATCTCTCTGGCTTGGGTATATAATAGTTTTTCATAATTGAAATTAGAAATATGACTTTAATGTGAAGATTTGTGAGTTAAAACAATGTAGCTGGGTGCGTTAGCTCATGCCTGTAATACCAGCATTTTGGGAGGCTGAGCGGGCAGATAACTTGAGTCAAGGAGTTTGAGGCCAACCTGACCAACATGGTGAAATCCTGTCTCTACTAAAAATACAAAAAATTAGCTGGGTGTGGTGGTTCATGCCTATAATCCCAGATACGCTGCAGGCTGAGGTGGGAGACTAGCTTGAAACTGGGAGGTGAGGTGAGATGGTATCACTGTACTCCAGAGTAGAAAAAAGAAAGAAAGAGAAAGAAAGACAGACAGACAGACAGACAGACAGACAGACAGACAGAAAGAAAGAAAAAGAAAAGAAAGAAAACAACGTGATTTATTATTACTGAGTACATTTACTTCTCTTGCCTGCAACTGTAAGGTTTTATAAGAACAAATACATTTTAAATATGCTAATTGGGAAGAACATTTTAGATGAGGGAAAATTTAAACTTTAAAAAAAATTCAGCATAAAAATACAAAGACTTTCTTCTTTTGTCTTTTTTCTTTTGGGAAACATATTAAAGAAAAATTGCTAAGTAATCCAAATTTTTTAAAAATTAGGCTCTTTTTGGTATGTATCTATTAAAAGTTAATTTATTTAACGTGTATTTATAAAGGAGCAAGTAAGTATCAGGTATTTTTCTAAACACTGAAGATAGAGCAGGGAACAAGGCTGATACTTAAACAGCACTTGCTGCAGTTGGGTGACAGAGGAAATACATGTATATGTATTTCAATGTATATATTTGAAATGGAAGATCAATTCCAGTTAGTAAGCAATACAGGAAAAAGTTATTTTAAGGATAGAAAAATATAGATTCTCCAACAGACATAACCATATGAATGAAATTAAGTAGTCTTGCTTTTAAAATAATTTGTATTGATTTTCTCATGATTTCTAAATTAAGTTCATTGTAGAAAAGATGGAAATTTATCAAAAGTAAAAATGTTGATATCATGGCTAATCTTTACTAAAAATTGCACTGTATGCTTTTATTATAGTGTCTGGTGTAATCTTCAAAAATGTCCAGTGAAATCAACATAATTACTATCCTCATTTTGTATATAAGAAAACTGGGACATGGATGACTTAACAAAGTCTACATATATTGAAAGGCAGCTTTTGAAATAAAAACAAGGTCTATTTATGATATGTCTCTAAGCTTATGCCATTATCATGACACTATTTGTGGTAGGCCAGAGAATCACCCTCCAAATGTGTCTCTGCCCTAGTCCATGGATCCTGTGAGTATGTTATGTTAACGGAGGAAGGAACTTTCAAGATGGAATTAAGGTTGCTAATCAGTGGCATTAACAGACTCCTGGACTATCCACGTGGATCTAATCTAATTTCCTCAAGGCCTTAAAAGCAGAAAAGTTTCTCCAGCTGGATTCAGTCAGAGAGATACCATGGAATAAAAAATCAGGAAAGAAATAAACCATGAGATCTCACCCACTGTTGCTGTATGTGAAGATGAAAGTAGCCATGAGCCAGGAAGTGTTGGCAGTCTTCAGTAGTTGAGAACAACCGTGGCTGACAGCCTGCATGGAAATGGGAACCTCAATCCTACAGCCACAAGAAGCTGAATTCTTTCAACAACCTGAATAAGCCTAAAGCAGATTCTTTTTCAGAGCTTTCAGGTAAGAGCCCCAGCTGACTAGCACCTTGATTTTGGCCTTATGGAACCCAGAGCAGAGAACAAACTGGGCATCCTAGAATTCTGACTATGGAACCGTGAGATAAATTTGTGTTGTTCCAAGCCATTTGTGGTAATTTGTTATAGCAACAATAGACAATAAATGTGCTACTCTACACCCCATAAAGAAGCAAAAACATCTCTAATCCTGCCACCCAGAGATAATTACTGTAAGCATTTTAGTGCATATAGATTTACCCTTCTTGTCTCTATATCGTTACAAATTTTAGGTTATGCTGAACATACTATTTTTAACATCCTTTCTTTTAAACTCAACATTTCATGATGAAACTCTTCCTGTGTTTTGAAAGTCTTCTAAAAGAATTTTAATAGCTAATACTATTCCACTGAAGAGTTACTCCACAGTTTAATACCCTACTTGGAATATTTGTTTCCATTATTTTACTAATATTCACATAAGCTAGATGTCTAATAGGGCCTCTTGCCCGCTGAAGTTTAGATAAGTTTTCTTGAAGATACTATCTCCATGGCCTAAAAATACTGAGAGCTCACGAAACACTCAGGCACTTGCAGCTTTAAAGTAGCATTCATCTTCTCATGCTATTTCCAGACCATATCACTCCTATTCAGATAAAAGAATTATTTTTAAGTTATCAACAATAAGTTTTCTGCCCCTAAATCATTAATGACTAATTAAAACTTTATTAAAAAATATTGTATGTGAATCTAGATAGACAATGGGCTCAATTTTCTTCTACATTTTTTCAGTTAACATGATTGACCTTTCTTTAACTGAAGTTGGAAGTCAAAGTTACTGATTAATTTTTTCCTGTTTTTTAGCATTGCAATAAATATTTTTATACATATATCTTTATACATGTTATTATTTCCTTAGGATAAAAGGCTTTGAACTGGAATACCAAATCCAAAAGTATATACATGTATAGGTTTTTATTCTTCTTCATAACAACCCAGTTCTTTTGACAAATGTATTGTTTAAATACAAATCAAATGCTAGAAACTTTACTGGAAATATATATGCATTAAAAGTCAAAAGAATACGTTTTTCTCTTATATCTGCAAGTAGTTAAGTTTCTTGGTTTTTGGCTTCATTTTTTCCTCATGTGTAAATGATGATCTTGGTTATAAAGGATCGCATTATGTAATGCTTCAGAAAAGCAAGCTGAGGATTTTATGGTCTAAACAGCATATTATAACAACAATCTAGTATTAAATATATTTCTTTAAATAGTTGCTAATGTCATGTTGAATCTGAATTATTCAGGGAGAAATTACAAATATGCCTCTACTGAACCTCTTATCTTATTAGAGCATATTTCCTTCACAAATGTTTACCATTCAGGAAATAGAAGGGTTGGACCTATTAGAAAATTTTGTGCATTGCTCATTTCCCTAATTATTAATGAATATTGTTCTCCTAGCATCACAAATTCATTTCTGAACTCATAATTAAATGACTAATAAATATAAGGTTATGTATCCAGTAAAGGAAATAACCAAATAATTTTCTGTATTTGATAGCTTTGGGGTTTATTAAAAGCACATGACCTCATTCTTTCTGATGCCAATATCAGGGTGCCTTAGATAGAAGTGGTGTGAAAAAAATTTGTCCTTTTTTTTTTGTTAAAATGGATTTCAAATATGATACACCAAAATGTACCTTTCTTGAAAGAAACCTTGGTAACTAAAGCCAGGTTTTATTAACTGAAAAAGGAAATTTCTAATTTGTTAAATACAAAGAAAATTAATGACTTGATAAGTACATGGAAAAATTTCCTACATATAAGTTAAGATGCAGTCATTTCTCTGCTTTCATAAGCAGTTATTATAGCTATTTCTACCATTTCCAAAGAATTGAGAATTTGTTTCTTAGTAGAGGATTGTCTTCATTGGATGTTCTCACAGAGGCAATATTTTTTTTTTCTTACAGTGTTCTTATGGGAAAAAAGTCTTACTTATGCCGGATGTGTTTTTAGGTGACAGAAATTCTAGGTGTCAAAAATCCTGGTAACTCGTAATTATAATGAGTAAATTCCAATTAAAACTGTGCATTTGGTTTGATTCTGGGATAAAACCAGAGCTTTACTCTCAAAGAATATTCTAATTACAGATTTTGTGTTTATGGATCCGGAATAAGAGAAGCATGTTCTAAAAGGTATCAGAATCTCCTGGGAAACTTGGTAAAAATATAAAGGTCCGGCCCCTGTCTGAACCCAGTGAATCTGTGGCTCCAATTCTCCTGTTGATTCTGTTACATGCCAAGTTGGAAAACCGCTTTTCTAAAACCCTATTTTAAAGTTGTTTTTCCCCCCTTTAGTGTGTGTATGAAAAACAGAGGACTTTACTAAAATACAGATTCTGATTCAGTGGAACTAGAGTGAAGTCTTAACAATCTATACTGTTGGCAAATACCAAAATCATACCTATGTTCTGATCCATAGTCCACATTTTGAGTAGCAAGGCAGAGTCCAAGGGAATGGTTTATATCACTTTTCATACAGTATCTTCCTCAGGCCAATGTGAATAAGTTTCCCATTTCCAGCAGCACTTGCCTAGGAGATAGCAAAACTGACTTGTGTATTTTATCACAGCTGGCTCTAAATAGCTTCATATTTTCCCGAACTTTGAGTGACCTAGATGCCAGATCTTTGCAAACCTAATTGCAGACACTTTTACGAAAAATGAACAATGAGATTATTATAGCCAAGTGTACACAGACCTATGGACTCACTCTGTCTTCTCCAGAGTGCTAGTTTTCCATGGTTAGTATAATTATGAACTCCTTCTCCATAGTACATAAAAACCTCTGACTTTTCCCCTTCAGCAAATAACTCCATTAATTGAATTTCTTCCTTAGCATGTGTTTCCTTCCCTGACAAGTTAGTCTTGGTTTGTTTAGTCTTGGTTTGTTACTGTGGTTGTTATTATATTTGCTCTGTAAGGCTTTATTTTATTATTTGACACCAGGTGTAAGACATTGTTTTATCCAGAAAATCTCTGTTGGATCTTTTATACCTTTCTCAATCATGTCTGCCTGGGGAACCCTACCCCATGATTAGCTATTCGTGGGTTCACTTAACTCTCTCTGCCTCAGTTCCAGAGGAGGGAAAAACATTTTCCTTGAAGATTAGGTGCATCCTGGTAGACTGGCTGTTGAATTTATATTATATACTTGGTCAATGCCTGACCAAAAACCTTTACACTAAGATATAAACTTTATATAGTTCTGTGTTTAATATCCGGGGCATTGGGCGAAAGCAGAGGGAAATTGATGTACCATCAAATCGAAGTTAACAAATTATAATAATAAAAAGATAAACTGTCAAGAGCAAGAGCTAACACACACACACACACACACGAAATAGCACAATTTGCCTTGTAAGCTCTTTAGGTATTATATTTATTAGACTCAAAATACAAAATAAGCATATTTTAACTGTGTTTGTGGTTCAAAAACTTGAACCACACAAAAAAAGCAAGAAACAAAAATAGCAGATGAACTAAATAGATTAAATATACAGGAAGAGAGAATTGATGTGGCAGATAGATTAAAAGCTGAACTCAGTTCTTCATCCCTCCCTAGATTTAAACCCTTTGCAGTGTGACTTAGCAGACCTTCTCATTAAATTGGTGGAGTCTGTTTTCCCAGTCTTAAAGTCTGGATTTGCCTTTTGATTGGTTTTGGCCAAGAGAATGTGGCAGAAGTGATAGCATGTAAGGCTGACATTCGTTACACATGAATGTCACTATTCCTAAAATTTCTGAGGCCCATAATACTTTCAGAGGTCCATAAAAATGTTTTAATCTTAATTTATTTTAAAGCAGCAAAGAAGCCAGGTGTGGTGGCTCGTGTCTATCATCCCAGCACTTTGGGAGGCCAAGGTGGGATGATCATTTGAACCTACAAATTTGAGACCATTCTAGGCAACATAGTGAGACTGGGACCTCATCTCTACGAAAAAAGTGTAAAAAATTAGCCGAGCCTAGTGGCACTTACCTGTAGTCCCAGCTACTCAGGAGGCTGAGGTGGGAAAATGGCTTGAGCCCAAGAGCTCAAGGATGCAGTGAGCCAAGATCACACCACTGCACTCCAGTCTGGGCAATAGAGTGAGCCTCTGTCTCCAATAATAATAATAATAAACAAAATATGAGAAAAAAGATAAAGTTACAGTAGTAAGTGTAGCTTATCATAATCTTTATACCATCACCATTGTAAAATATAATTTTTATACTTTTTAATGGAGTGATGTTTGCAAAGGCAACATATGTAGGGTTCACAAAAATAATAATGAAACCTGATAGGTGCCAGCTTGAGCCTAGGCCTCAATGATCCTGCTCTGTCACAGCCCCGTAATCACCATGAGAATATGCATAGCCTAGCCTGAGGAGAGAGTACCTGGAGCAGAGCTGAGTCATCTCAGTTGAGACCCCATACATTTTGGCTAAAACCA
Source organism: Plecturocebus donacophilus (assembly GCA_004027715.1). Classification (NCBI taxonomy): domain Eukaryota; kingdom Metazoa; phylum Chordata; class Mammalia; order Primates; family Pitheciidae; genus Plecturocebus; species Plecturocebus donacophilus. The sequence goes on along the minus strand of PVKP010007710.1, from coordinate 11,862 downwards.
GCCAAAATCAGCAATCCCACCCACAGCTTCCTTCAGACACCTAAGTGAATCTAACTGAGATCACAAGGATCAGCCTGCTGACCTGGTTCATGAGCGATAGTAATACATGCTTATTGTTTCAAGTGGCTGAGTTTTGGAGTGGTTTGTTATGCAGCAGTGATAAACATGCAATTAGTGAACTGAAAGAAGATTCCTAGAATGAAACTGAAAGACACAACATGAAATTATAAAATTAAAAGCATGAAAGATAAGAATAAAATATTTTAAAATACATTCATTTAGAGTTCTCCATGGGCAGCTATAGAGGGATTATTTTGGAAGTGACGGTGACTAAATTTTTTAGAATTGAAGAGTATAAAAATTGTAGATTTAGTAAGAACAAGAAATCTCAAATAGTGAAATAAAAGGAATCCATATTTACAAACATTCTAGTGGAAGGTAAGACATCAAAAATGAGATGTATTTAAAACAGAAAGAGAGTAAAGATTACTAAGTGCAGACAGTGTCACAAAGGCATGTCAGATAATAGAAAGCTTTTCATAGGCATTGTAGAGGTGCAAAGCCAGGAAAATTCTACCCTGCTCCATCTCCTCTTCCATGATCATCTCTTCTGCTTTTTAAAGACTCCATGTGGGAATCTCTTATGTTGTATGTATCTCAGAATTCTTAGTATCATCATGATTTCTGCACAAGTCTAAACTTCTAAGAATCTCTTAAAATAAGACATGCAAATGGTTGACAGATTATGAAAAAATGCTCATCACTAACCGTCGGGGAAATGCAAATTAAAACCACAATGAGATATCACCTCACACCAGTTAGAATGGCTAATACTGTCAAAAAGATGAAAAATAAAAAGTATTGGTGAAGATGTGGAGAAAAGGAAACCTTGGATACTGTTGGTGGGGATGCAAATTAGTATAGTCATTTTTGAAAACTATATGGAGGTTCCTCAAAAAACTAAAAATATTAATAGCATTACCAGCAATCCCACATCTGGGCATACATCCAAAGGACTTAAAATCAGTATGTTAAAGAGATACCTGTATTCCTAAATTCATTGCAATGCTATTCACAATAGCAAGATATAGAAACAAACTAGCGCCCATCAATGAATGAATGGATTTTAAAAATGCGGTATAGATAAATGATGGAATACTATTTGGCCTTAAAAAATGAAATCCTGTCATTTGTAACAACATGGATGAATCTAGAGAATATTATGCTAAGTGAAATAAGCCAGGCACAGAAAGACAAATACAACATGATCTCACTTATATGTGGAATCTGAAAAAAGTCAAATTCATAGAGGTAGAAGGCGGATGGTGTTTACCAGAAGAAGAGGAGGAGGCAGGAAATGGATAGGAAAAGGGAAAATCTTTGTCAAAGGATACAAAGTTTCAGTTAGACAATAGAAATAAGTTCTGATATCTATTCCACAGCACAGTTAATATAGTTAATAATCATGTATTGTACTTTTCACAATTGCTAAAAGAGTGGATTCTACTCTTACCACAAAGAAATGATGAATATGTGAGGTGATATATATGTTAATTAGACTGATTTCATCACTCTACAGTGTATACATGCCTCAAAACATCACATTGTACTCCATACATATCTACAATTATTTTTCATTTAAAAATAAAATAAAATTTGCAACTTTTTTATTTTTTATTTACAGTTCTTTTCCGCTGTTTTATTGTGAAAAATTTCAAATACACAGAAGAGTTGAAAGAACAATACAATGAATACCCGTATACCCAGCACATAGATTCAATTGTTAACATGAAAACTTTTTTATTAAGGGAAATTACCTCTTTTAATTCAAAAGCATCTTTAAAAATAGTAGGAATATCAATACTTTGTTATTTGCTGTTGGATAGTCCTATCAAAATATTATTTGTTTTTTTTATTTTCCCACATTACTTAGTCACAACATTAAAATATGTGACTGGTGGTAGCTCACTGTTTTACTAACTCTGTATATTTTCACATTAAAACATTACATTCTAGTTAATGGCAGTACATCAACGTAGAAAGTGACTAAGCAACAGAGCATATCTACAGGGAGAGTGCTTGTTAAGAATGCTTTTCAAAATCTTATTATGTAAGTTTCAATACATGTTTAATAGAATTGTAATTCTTTATGCAGATATGATTTGATCTACAGACTCATGCTTCCTCTCTTTCCATCTTCCTAACATTTATTTTGCAATATTGGATAGATAAACATTCACTTTCTACATTATTAAGCACATGTAAATGCTATTCACAGCTGTGCCCAGTAGTACACAGTGATTACCTCTTTTTTCCTGCATATTTGCTTTTTCTCTAGAGGTTATAGTTGTCTTAATTTTTTACTTGTTGAAACTTCTTTGTATGTTTTTAAGCAAATCAGACCCAAGGTCTCTCCAAAGTTTGCAAATACCTCATCAATACATTTCAGCACATTAGTTATTTTATCAATATTATTATTTTGAAACAATCTCTCCTGACCCCTCTGACTTTGCATATATTGGCTGATTGCCTTTTTTGTGACTAAATGATCCTCTAGGGTAAGGATTGAATTTTTATGCCTTTAAAGTTCTCACTGCCAGCATAGTGACTTGCATATTGTCAGCTTTCAGTAAACTACTCAACAAATGATGCCCCTACTGCAAAAGGAAAACAAATAGAGAATAAGCTAGGGGACTGAGCCACTTACTCCAGAATATTCCAGTCAACTGACTACAGAAAGCTTTTATTACCTCGAGCCTGTAGTAATAGGAGAGCCTAGATCTGTGATTTTTGCCTTTTGAATCTGTGCAAACAACTGGCAGCTCTACTCATTTAATTGACCTGTTACTTGAGTGTAACATAGCTACTGTGCACACCATCCTTGCTTGAGCTGGCAACTGGAAAATCATTGAATATCTTTCTTGGTCTATGAATCTTCTCTTTTACATAAATAGTTAATGAAAAAAATGCATAAGTACCATTTTATTATCATGCCTGCAGAGCACATTTCAATATCTCTGAAAGTAACCAATGCAGGAAGGCTTTGATCTTCCAAAATCAAGAGAAAAGATCTTGTTTCTCTCAACACAGTTGGAAACCACCACACAAGTCAAATGTGCTAATATCTACCAAATGCAATTATATGATTCTTTTATGGATCTTATGTTTGTTTCTTTCATCCTAATCATGGAAAATAGCATGTTTATATTATAAGTAGTGCAATGGAAAAGCAAAGAGCAGATAGAATCTAAAATGTGGAGACCCAAGCCTAAGACCTAGTTATGAAAGCCTAGCAGACTTCTCTGAGTCTCTGTTATTTCATATAAAAAATAACAATAATACTAACTCTCACTTCCAGGACCATATGAAAAGATAAAGGGTATAATAACAATTTGTAAATCTTGGAGCACACTGAAAACAGAATATTCTTTCATCAGATATTTTAGATAGAACCATGGTATCAATATTTACAATGTATATGAGAAAATAATATAAGGTCACAGACAATGAGATGCTGTAAAGTTGTAGGAAACACCCATGGTTAAAGAGCATGAGATCTGGAGACAGTCTACCCTGGTTCAAATCCCAGCTCTAAAAGATACTGACTGAGTGATTATAGATAATTTGTATGTCCTCACTTTTATCCATTTTCTTTAAATTTGAAATATTAATAGTATCCATTCCACAAGGTTGTAAGTCAAATGAGTGTGTAAAGCATGTAGCTCAATACCTAGTATATGAATATGCTGCCATCCCTTTTCTCATTATAATTATATAAATTAAGCTAACCTTGAACTTTGATTAAATTTTTAGCTAATCTAGAGCAGAAACTATATTACTTTATCTTATTTCCTCTTTGTTTGTAATCATAAAGATTAGGCATTTTTTATTATTGTCTGTGGCACTATTTTATAATTGTAGGGAAATATGCGGTTATTTTATTAAACCATTGATGTCATGTTATAAAATCAAAATTTTAAGCCTAAATTAAACTTTAGGGGAGATTTATTTAACAACCTCAATTTGCAGATGGGAAAACTAAAGCATGGTGAGTATATTCACTTGATTAAGATCACTTATTAGTGGCAGAGTTTATAGTAGAATCCAGGGTCTCTGACATCTGAATACCACAGATTGCTGCTTTCTGGATACCTTCAGTTATCTCCAAAGATATACCAGAAACAAATGATTTTCCAAATTGTAAGAATTACTAGTATACATAGCTGCCTTAACATGGGCCTTTTATGCACAGTCTTCTCAATGAACGTATTTACTAGAATATAAAAGAATATTTCAAATAAATATACACATATACACACATATGTATACACAAAATTATATATTATATGTATGCATATTAGAAGATAGGCACATTTTTAACAGTTATCTGTAGCCACTTACTGGAAGTAGAGGTACCTTGAGAAATTCAAACAATAACTCATAATGTATTTTCAATTAGCTGATGCAATTTTATGTTGAAGCTTGAAATACCAGCTAAATCCACTTACCCTTGCTTATGTTTTGAAGTATGATAATCCCCATCTGAAATGGGGCTACAAAAATAATCGGCTTGGTATTTACTTTACAATCTACTGTTTCCTTCAAGGAGGCCTTTTTAGCATCACTCCCCTCCCCCAAAATAATGAAATTAAACAGAAAATAAAAGAGAGGCAACTGAAATACAATAATCTGTAAATTGCTTCAATAGCTTCTCAGAAATGAGTAATTTCTATATGGAAAAAATAATCCGTAAAAACTCAAGGCAGGCTGGGAGCGATGACTCGCACCTGTAATCCCAGCACTTTGGGAGGCCAAGATGGGCAGATCACTTGGTGTCAGGAGTTCGAGATCAGCTTGGCCAACATTGTGAAACCCTGTCTCTACTAAAAATACAAAAACTAGCCAGTCGTGGTGGCACATGACTGTAATCTTAGCTACTCAGGAGGCTGAGGCAGGAGAATCAGTTGAATCTAGGAGGTAGAGGTTGCAGTGAGCAGAGATCACGCCACTGTACTCCAGCCTGGGCAACAGACCAAGACCCTGCCTCAGAAAAAAAGAAAAGAAAAGAAAAGAAAAAAATCTCCAAGCATTTCTGTCTAAATGATGAGTTTCCCTGTGATTCAGAAGATGGCAGGTATATCCATACACAGGATATAATGAACCAGGACAATCAACCCAGCACAGTCTTGGGGGAACCTCATGCATGCTACTGCTGCTAAGGTAGATGAGTAAAGACTGAGGGAAGGATCCAATGAGAAGAACGATATCTCAACCAGCTGGTTCTGCCATCAAGGAAGCTCTTTCGTGTTTGTTTTAATCTGATTTTACATGGTTCCCATGCTGTGGCAACTTGAACACAGAAAAACCAAGATAATTTGTCCTGAGCTCTGTATGTCCCCATGGCATTTTTTAAATCTTTGAAATCCCATTTTAAAAGTGCTGAAAAGTAGAGTTCACTGGTAAGAAATGAATGTGATGTTGTATCTTTTCTAACTATAATTTTATAAATTAAGTATAACCTTGAACTGGGATTAAATTTGAAACAAATCTAGAACAGGTACTATATAACTTTTTAATCTTTTTTCTTGGCTGACTTGCCCATGAGGACCCTCAGTAAACTAGAACACAAACTCATCCCAGTGCTTTTTCTACTCAGCATGGACTGCCTCCTGAACTCAATAATATGTGCTCTCTCCTAAGCCCTCATGCACATAGTCCCTTATGCCTTCAATGTATTATTCTTTTTGTCATAAATCTGGGTTGAGTTCAGCTAACAAGCAAGGCATTCAGTCTCTTACTTACTGTACCACTATTTAAGAAAGTGCATTTCTTTATTTTCAATATGTAGTTAGTTGTTTTTTTTTTTTAATAGAAATTGCTTTACTTAGCCTATTTCTCAAAGGATAATTTTATACCTGTTGAGAGAAAACCAAGAATACAAAGGCCCTATGTTATTTATTACACTTTATGTTATAGAGAATTTTAAGCATATACAAAAGGAGACAGAATTCTATGGCTCATCATTATGTACCCTCATTCAGCCTCAAAAATTATGAATTTAAGATAAATCTTGATATATCTATTGTATATTCCTTACTTACACACCCTTCCCCCATTATTGTGAAACAAAATATTATGATGTATTTCAAAAGAGTTTGTTTATTTGTTTGTTTTCTGAGACAAGGTCTCACTCTGTCACCCAGGCTGGAGTGTGTTGGCACAGTCATAGCTCACTGTAATCTCAAATTCCTGGACTCAAGTGATCCTCCCACTTCCCTCCTGAGTAGCTATGACTACAGGCACACACCACCATGACTAATTAATTTTGTATTTGTTTGTAGAGACAGGGTTTTTCTATGTTGCCTAGGCTGGTTTTGAAATCCTGGCCTGAGTGATTCTCCTCAAATGGCTTCCCAAAGCACTGGGATTACAGGTATGAGGCACCAAGCCCAGCCTAAAGATACTTTTAAAACATACATAACGTTAACATTATTATTATAGATTTATTATTAAACTAAGAGTTTCTTAATAATATCAAATATCCAGTCAATGAAAACCTCTGCTTCTAGCTACAACAGAGTATCTTGTAATAGAACAACACAGCTCCAAGAAGTAGAAAAGACAGCTGAGACACAACTCTGATGCTAGAAGATGACTTTGAGGCAGGCAGGATTTGCAAGGTCAAGATCCTAGAGGGAAGGAAGCCTTTATGAAACTCTTTATGTTATTATTTCTTTTGCAGCAATTGCTAGTTATTCAGCTTCAAAAGTGAGAGGCTGAGAAACTAGGTAGTGTGCCCCTATCAAGAGGCAAAGACAAGCAGGGCTTGAGAAACTAAAATCTCTGACTAAAGAGAGTCACAAGAAAATGACCCCAACACTCTGCTGATTTTCCACTTGAGGTAATTGCCACATCTTTAAATGTGTAGTAAAGAAAAGAAAGAACAAAAAAAGGCTAAACGAAAAGCAGCTAAAAATCTAAACAGAGCTTTCAATGCTTGGGAGCCAAAAAAACTGGAGTCCAGGGCTTTACCAGACCCTAATAAACAACCTAGGCTCTCATTCAGAACCTCAGAGGATTATACTCTAACAGGGGATAAATCACAGGTAAGCTCATTAGACTGGGGTGATCTGTCTGTATTTAGCCAGAGCATAGGGTGTCTCTTCTCTAAAGAAAGAGTATCTATAATTCTTCATGCACAATGTCAAGTAGTCAATTAGAAACTACCAGGCATGCCAAGAAATAGCAAAACCCAAAAAAGAAAAAGGATCATGGGTGTTTAAAATATTGATGTTACTGAAAATATCTTTTAAAATAACCTTGATAAAGATGTTCATGTATGTATACAACATAGAGGAAAATTTAATCAGAGAACTGAAATGTTTCCTCAGAAAAAGAATTGTATATTCCTGAACTGATAAATGCAATAATTAAAATTAGCATCCAGCTGTATTCAGATTTGTCTTACAAATGTTTTATATTTTGAAGATTTTAAAAAATAATTTTAAATGAGATTTAAATGAAGTCATGTATTTTGCTTGATATATCTCCCAAGTGTTTGTTAAACTCTAGGTTTAAAACTGCCACATCACAAAACAGTAAGTATGTGAGGTGATGCTCGTATTAATTAGCTTGGTTGAGTCATTCCACAAAACACCATGTTGCACAACATCATATATACAATTTTTACTTGTTGATTCAAAATTATAATAAAAATAAAAGAATGTAGGTTTCAATCTATAGTTTTCTTTTCATTTCTTTGCTTTTCCTTTACAAAGCAGGTTATTTGTCCTGTAGTTTCTACAGTTTAGATTCTACTACTTGTTTTCCCACAGTGTGCAGAGCATTATTCCTCAATTTGTATTGCTTACTGTGTATTTGTAGTTAGATATGGATGTTTCATGAGATTCAGGTTCAATTTCCTTGGCAGTACTTTACAGGCTGTGACATGTACCCCCACCAGGAGGTCAATAAGAAGGAATAATCTTTCATTTCGTGAAGTTAGCAGCCATCAGTGACTATTGCCTAGATCCATTATTTCATTAAGAGTTGCAAAGGGGTGATATTCTAATTTTATCATTTCCTCACCATTTATTAACTGAAATGCTTCTATAAAAAGAAGATTCCTCCCACCACTATTTGGCCACGACTCCAAAGGTTAGTTCATATAGAAAAGACAGAATAAAATCGTGATTCTTTTATTTACAGGTTTTCAAAATATAATACTAAGTTGGTTCACTAACATCATTCAACAGTAATGGCTTATATTTTTAAGTATTGTTATGAATTAATGGATTAAAAACCTTTGTGCCTAACCTATTTATTTATAACCTATTTTGATGCTCAGAATTAATGAATTAATGGAGGCCTATTTATGTTGGCTCCTGAGCCCTTTTGACAAAATCTTAGCTGCCTATGATAGCTTCCCTGGCCATAGGTTTCTAGCCTGAATTATTTTTAAGAAAATAGAGGCATTCTTAGAACATATGCATGTAGTTATTTCTGTGTATATGCACATACACATATTTGTGTATATCTAGTGGAAACATCATCCAGGTATGTCACAGTTATCAACTAAAAACAAATGAAGAAAAACCTAAAATTAAAGAATAGTTTAAATCCCTCTAACTTATACACAAGGCATTGAGAAGAGACTCTCCATCAACTACCTGTCCTTTCCTCTACCTACCATATATTTTGTGACATAGTTATAACTACAATAGAACAAGGAGAAAAAATGCCCACGTTGTTTCTTTTTTGAGGATAAAGAATAAACTGTCTTAAAATGTAATGAAAAAAACTATGTTTAAGCCTTTGCATCATGTGTTCTAGTTTTAGTTAACATAAAAAAAAATTTATGTGGCTATAGGGAAGTAGGGAGACTGGAAAGAAAGCAGAATTTTCTGAAGTAGATGATAGCCCTGTTTCTTAAGGGAAAAAAAAAAAGGTTGATTTCTTGGTTGCTTAAGGTTGTTGTGGAAATGAACCCTCTGAAAAGAGATGAGAAACGGAATGATTTTCAGGCATATAGTTCCTTCAAAACTTCTAATTTCCTATGATCAGTTCAACAGGAATAAAATCATTGTAATTTCTGATTGTTTTTCATGTTAACCCTGGATAATTGGCATCCTATTGTTTGTACAGGACAAAATATTACAGGAAGAACACCATGTGACTTGGGTACCTCTAGATTCTCGTGGGAACATGAAGATTCTTAGCAAGAGGGGGAAGATACACAAACAGCATAACCACAAGCTCACTAATGGGCATTCTCTGCTTAAAAGTGGGAAATGAGGGACCTTTACGTGCTTGATTTATTTTTTCAAAAACATTTATTTTTCAAAAGTAAAGCAGAGAAATTGGAATATTTATTACAATTTTTGTTGGGTTTCTTTTGCCTTGATATATGAGGCTGTACTGTTCAGAGCAAAGTATAATTAAAGCTATATGCTTTGTAATCTGTTCTGGTGTCATTTGGTATATTCATCTTGCTCAGGTAGACTTTCTCAATTATTTGTGATTGTGAGGATTAATGATAGCACATTTATTAAGTATTGTATTAGTTTCTTCTTGCTGCTATAAATGATTATCAGGAATTCAGTGACTTAAAATAATTCAAGTTTGTCATCTTACAGTTCTAAAGGTAAGAAATCCACAGTGCATCTCACTGGGCTAAAATAAAGGTGTTAGCAGAATTGCATTCCTTCTGGAGGTTCTAAGTGAGAATCTTTCTTGCCTTTTCCAACTTCTAGATGCTACCTGAGTTCCATGGTCCTGCCTCAAAACAACTTCGGCTTACCTAGTAATATTTCTTTCAGGTTCCAGGGGTCAGGATGTGGACATCTTTGGCAAGGGGTCATTATTCTGCCTATCAAAAGTACTTAATATGTAATAAGCACTGTTATAAATTGTTTTATTAATTTAGCTAATCTGTCAAACAGATTAGGTAATAAAGTATGCAGCATTATATTTTCCATTTTAAAGATGAGGCACAAAAAGTTGAAATTCTAGAAAGTGGTGGAGTCGAAACCTTCCAGGCTCAAGTACCCAATCTCTAGTCTTAGACAATACTGTATCCTTGAAAATAAAAATAGCATGGAAAATTAGAAGACAAAGACATCCCCAAAAAATCAATAATGTCAAACATTCCAAGTATACTTTTTGCAAGACCTAAGACTGGAAGTGGCATTTGCTGTTTTGATTCTCAGTTATTCAGCAATTAGTTACTGATTACCAAGAATTGTGATAAATGTTGAGAATTCACAAAACCCCTGCCTTTAAGGATTTGCTTAGAAAAATAAAATGAAAACATTTAAAAACCATTAGAAAACATTACAAAAGTATATGCACTCAAATGCTAAGTGGAATGACACTTTAAGTATTTTTTTTAGTAGAGTTCAAGAGACAAATTCAGGCACCATCAGTGCTTAAATTCAAGTTCTCCAAAAAGGAAAATAGGAGAATCAGCCAGGTGCAGGGGCAAACTATAGACCACATTTCCATGTGTGGGTAGCTGTTATGTTTATTCATTCTAAACCTTCATTACAATGAGAGTTATTTCATACTCAAATTATAGTAGTACCCCCTATGCTCAGGGAGCTCTCCCAAGACTGAAGACAGTGCTAAATCCAATGGCTGTCAATCAGAACATGTTTCCGTTTTTTCACCTACCATTTTAATGCCTTTTCCATCATAACTAAGCATTTATCATGTACTGTGGCTATAATTTTTGTAGTTTGCTGTGTGACAGCGAAACTTGCACAAATTATTCTTCCCATTTTGCAATTTTATGGATAGAAGATTTCTTTCTACCATAGATTTAGCAACCTCAGAATGAATTTTATACCCTCTCCTTAAGTCCAGAATTATCACCTTTTCGCTTAAAGGAAGCACTTTCTCTTTGGCATGCCTGAAACACCATCATCATTACTCTGCACTTTGGGGCTATTATTAAGTTAAATTAGGGTTACTTAAACAAGCACTGTGATACTACAACAGTCAATCTGATCACTCAGATGGCTACCAAGTGATACATGGGCAAGGAGTATTTACAACCCAGAGATATTGTACAAATGGATGGACACACACCAGGATGATGAGAGATTTCATCACACTACTCCAAATGATGTGCATCTTAAAACTCTTCAAGGAGAATGTGAAACCACTGCTCAAGGAAATAAGAGAGGACACAAACAGATGGAAAAACATTCCATGCTCATGGTTAGGAAGAATCAATATTGTGAAAATGGCCATACTGCTCAAAGCAATTTATAGATTCAATGCTATCCCCATCAAGCTACCTATGACTCTCTTCACAGAACTGGAAAAAAATACCTTAAACTTCATATGGAACCAAAAGAGAGCCTGCATAGCCAAGCCAATCCTAAGCAAAAAGAATAAAGCTGGAGGCATCATGCTACCTGACTCCAAACTATACTACAAGGCTACAGTAATCAAAATAGCATGGTACTGGTACCAAAACAGAGATATAGACCAATGGAACAGAACAGAGGCCTTGGAGGTAATGCCACACATCTACAACCATCTATCTGATCTTTGACAAACCTGAGAAAAACAAGCAATGGTGAAAGGAGTCCCTGTTTAATAAATGGGGTTGGGAAAACTGGCTAGCCATGTGCAGAAAACAGAAACTGGATCCCTTCCTGACACTTTACACTAAAATTAACTCCAGATGGATTAAAGACTTAAACATAAGACCTAACACCATAAAAACCCTAGAAGAAAACCTTGGCAAAACCATTCAGGACATAGGCATAGGCAAGGACTTCATGACTAAAACACCAAAAGCATTGGCAACAAAAGCCAAAATAGACAAATGGGATCTAATTAAACTCCAGAGCT